>JAJDFF020000048.1:77231-126486 GCA_021527025.2 Geoglossum cookeanum
AGAATAAAATAAAGTAATAAAAGAAAAGAAAAAAGGAAACAATAAGAGGGGCTTTTTTTTTTTCTTTTCTTTTTTTTTTTGGGGGGGGGGCGCATGAATGAATGAACGGTTGCGTTGGATTAGATTCGGTCAATGTGGCATTCGGGGTTTGTAGGAAGTGGGATGAGTGGGAAGAAGGAAAAAAAAACCAAAAAAAAACCAAAAAAAAAACAAACATTTAAATTTAAATTTAAATTTCACAAGCAAACGGACGCACAGGTACATGGTTTTCCGTGTTTTTACTTTTTTTTTTGTTTCGAAACACTGTTGATGTGGTAATAGTCGCTTGATGGTGGTGGTGCAGGAAGAACTCGCTCTTCCCCCCCCCCTCGCCCTTCTCCAATCAGTCATATATATATATATATATTTATATATATATGTATGTACAAGACAGGGTTGGTCGCTGTGTTGGTTTTTTGCACAATAAAGGCCTGGCTCACTCGCTCACGTGGAGCTGCCTGTTGGGCGGGTACATGGAACTGGCCACCCGCTTCCCCCCTCACAAATTACCAAATACATTTGAAAGAATCCCACACCAAAACATTTTTGGCCCCTCCCTGTTCATGCATGCGGCTTTTCACCTTACCAATGCGTAACGTCCCTGAGTGGCTCATTTTTCCGTTTGTCCTCCAGGGGAAGGAAATGGAAAAAACGTGAATAAAAAAAACCCCTCCCGGAAAAGGCAAATAAAAAGACATGTCGCGAAACCAAAGCGAAAACAACAGAGCCGTTATAATGCATGAATTCCCAGAGGCACACACAAACCAAGCTAAGTACAGGGAAGTATGGCTCGCAAAAAGGAACAAAACAAATGCATAAACTCCGAAGGACCGAACCCCTCTTTATCCCCACCTAATGGTAAAAATAGCCTGGAAAGCCAATTTTGGCTCAGAAGAGGTCTTCGAGTACGAGCACGGATGACCAATAATAGAGATGTCCGGTCCTCAGAACCGTTGGGTTTTAACCGATTGGGTCGCGGAGAATAGCGACGACATGAGTTGTGAGTGAGTGGTATACGGATAAGTAGAGGGGGGGTTGTTTGTGACCTGGATAAGGACGTAATGGGCGGGGAGGTGTGTGTCATAATAGTAGGGTTGCTGCGAACGGTGGCATTTGACGTGAGGTTAACAGCAGGCGGGTAGCAACGATGAGACGGACGCAGAGCAGAAAGTAAATGGTCAACCTTCTGGCCTTAGAACGGGTCCCACTAGTCGGCCTATGGGTATTGGGTGGCGAGAGGGACTCTTGCATCGACCATGAAATCCCACGAGGAGTGAGCGAGGTCGTTTGGTCCGTTGAACCGACGCAGTAGTTAATGTAGAGCTATCAAAGAGTGATATCTTGGGGATGCCAAACAGAGGCATCATAAAAGGCCTCCCTCGTCTTCAAGCTCTGGGCAACGGTGATGCTCCCTCAACACACCAACTGACCTCTTTTTCCATCCTAATCTCCCGGTCATCTTCTTCCATGGGTTGTCCGTTTTGTTTTTTGGACTCGAACCCCCAGCATCACTTGTTGGAGGGGTTGTCGGCGGCGTCATCGGCCCTGCGGAGACACTTGATGCGCTACCGGAGTCGTCTGTCAGCATGTCTCCGCTGCCGTAAGAACTGTTGCTAATCTGTGTAGAGAGTCTGTTTCCCCGCCCAAAGCCAGACATTAACTGGTTTGAGGATGTTGACATGCGGCTTGTCCTATTGCTAGTCCTCGAGGGAGAGTAAGATGAAGGGCTAAACTCTGTTATTGCTGGCTGTGGTGGTGAGGGTTCACGCCGTGATCGAGAGCGGGTATATAATATTCGATCGTCTAGACTACCTTGCATGAAGATATTTTCGTCGGAAGAGTTCCAGGGTGACGAACACGACTGTGCGCTCCTGTAGCTTGAAATGCTGTTGAGAAAGGGGACGAGGACGGATCCGTCCATGAGTTCGTATACTATCTTGACAGCTGAATCTAGTGAATCTGGTGGAGGGGGGTATTCGTGGTTCGGAAGAGATAATAGACGGTCCCGGACATCGCTAGGTAGGTTGACTTCCCTAGGGCCATTAGGTGTTATGTAGGCGTCCAGCAGCCGCTGCCAGAGCATTTTGACGTACTTGCAGGCGTCGCTGTCGGGAGATATGGGTGAACTGAATGCTTCGTTGTAGTGTTTGCGATATCGTGATGCATCCATGGTAAACTCCAGGGTCTCCAAGCAGTGATTTTGTGAGAGATAGGCCATGAATTGGGATAATGTCCATGGCGGAGGTGCTGTGTTTGAAAGTATTTCCGCTAACGTTGGCCAACGCGGACAATATGGACCTTGTGCGTGTGGTATGGCGACGCTAAGCGGCCGTGAGGTTGGCTTGTATTCACCGGTCGACATTGTACCCTCGTCGTCCGCCTCGCAGTCGTAGAAACTACCGGGCGGTGCTCTTCGATGCGTAGTAGTGGTTAATAGAGGTAGAGCTGGTGTGCGTCGTGACCTCCGACCGATCATGGCGTCCTCCCAACGGCTGTGGTTCGCGCGCCGCCCCTGCGAAACCGCCAACGGCCAAGAGTGAGTTGAGGCCTAGAATTACACGTTGCGCCGGGTTTCTGTATATGGGGTTGCCGAAACACAGCCCAGACAGACACGAATGGCGGCGGCTTGGAAGAGTCTTTAATCGGCGGCTGGTAGCTAGACGCCAGGTATAAGAGTGAATTGCGTGGGAGCAGTTGACGGGTGATGAACTTATTGGAGGGACGGAGTGTGGTCGGATCTCTGCTGTCAATATACAGTTGGGCAGTCTCTGAAACCCGGCCTCCGTTCCTCCTGGTGTGGTGAGGTGTTGCCTGTTGCACGTCGTCACCGGATGACTGCAGCGTTTTAAACCGCGTTCCGGAACGTTCGTTTCTCGTGGCTCTCGGGCGGAGCTGATGCGAGGTCAGGGTGGTCAAGGTGGTCAAGGTGGCAAGAGCAGAGTATAGCGGAGGAGATATCAAACAACTGGTGGAGGTGGCTGTGGCTGTCGCCCTCACGTTCCAACGCCCTCGGAGCCGGCGCACGCCCTGGGGCAATTCGCGGGTAATCTGGCCGACTGGCGACCGGCGGAGCTTTGTGCTTTGTCAAGATGTCAGAGCTCGGCGGTAGTGTTCCGGAGTGCTGCAGCAGAACTTATCCAGCGGCGTCGTAAGTTGGATTTGGGGAAAAGCAATTGTTCTGGGGGAGCATAAGCCAAAAGCAACTTGGGTCGAGTGCGTGCAGTCTGTGTGTCGTCCCCAATCACCGCCGCCCACACGTTGGGGCCTGTCGGATCGATCCAAGCGCCCTTCCCTGACGCAGCTAATGCCTCGTCCCTCGTCACTAATCAATCAATCAATCAATCAAATCCTCGCGCCCGGCAGTCCCAAATCAACAGTGGATGTAGGTGAGGAAGGTAGGTAGGTAGGAAGGGAGGTCGGTATGGATGGGCGGATGTATGTGTGTATGTATGTATGTATGTATGTATGGAGTACTTACATACAATATACGAGTAGAGCGTAAATACTCTTGTGTTATAACATATGTATGTATATATGTATGCACTGTAGATACATATAATATACTCTGTATACACGCGTATACTCTCTGTACATACTCTAGGTGAGGGGACGGGGCTTGATTTCTTTTATATATTCCTGTCGACTTGACACCTCTGTTGTGCGGGTCGGCCAAGCCACCGCTGTCATACTGTGGGTGGGATCATGGAACGAATCTATCTGCTACGTAAGTTACAAGTTACGCTGTAGAGGACGTGAATGGCTGGGAGATGGAAGGGGAGGGAGGGAGAAGGGTGGGAAGCAGAAGATGGGAGAAGGGAGGCGTATGCGTGCCGATCACGCTTAGAGACCCCCGGCGAAGAACGTTCGATCGAATTTCGTGGCGTCGATCGGCGCGGCGGGGCGAAGCAAACACACTATCTATGGAAGTGTCAAAGGGCCCCGACAGATTAGAGTTGGAGGGCGTGGGCAGGAGACGTGGGCGTCGACGCGCTCGGGGCAGCACCAACACCAAGCAGCAGCAGCAGCGGCGGCGGCAGCAGTAGCAGCAGTAGTAGCAGTCACCCACCACCACACCACCACCACCACCACCACCACCACCAACGTCATTCTTCGCGGGCCGGGGATGGGTCAGGGTGGGGATGTACTCTACGGCACGGTACGAGATGGGAAGTCGTATGTGCGAAACAGGCCTTCATGGACCCCGACGCCTGAGCAGCCCGCAAAGATCTTCACGAGTCACCGGATGTACACCAGGTCCAACCCTGGAACGATACATGCCCAGCGCCGCAGCAAATCAGCGGCCACGCCGGCCGCCAGGGTGGGCCTGTCCGGCACTTCCTCCACGAGGCGATATGGTCGTATTCGCGGCATTCCAGGTCCCTCCCCCTCTCTGCAGCCTGCAACCTCTTGCCTTGCATTCGCCGCAGATGTCGAGTCGCGATAGTGGAGCCAAGGGAGCCAAGGCTGCCAGCCCACCGGAAATGAGTGGGACTGCATGGAAGCTGGGAGCAGAGCTTCTCCAGCGACAGCCCATGCCGGAAGCGTCTCAACTGCATTGAATGGCATTTATCCAGGAACCAGGGTCGGGGAGGGTAAAGGGAGCAGGAGCAGGGAGCAGCAGCGCGCTACTACGGGCGTGACCGTCACAAGGAAAAACAAAGGGCAATGGGCCCACCCCACTACATGCTTCGTACATCATGCTGCTACGTACAATATGCTCTGAAGTGGAGGAGGTTCTGCCTCCAGTCAGACGGGCCGAGGGGAAATGACTCGCCACAGACTTGCCGCATTTGGGGCAGCAGTGCGAAGCCAGACGTCAACGTGCTTCTGGACGGCGTTCTTTAGCGCGCGGTCCAGGGTGAGCAGCAAATTGCACGTATGCTCTCAGTACGTATTACGTGCAAATAGGAGGGCAGAGCCAGTGCAGAGGAGCGCTGAGGACGGATGCAACGGTGGTAGCTCGCGCGGATATGGACTAGTTTGCCTCATTTTCTAGAAGATTGCCTCCCTGACGCAGGGAAAGCCAGCCAACAACCGACGGCCAACTGGTGTTGTGGTATTGTACAATATTGTACTTGTACTCGCTCAGCTCGGATGTCCGTCATACGGGCGCGCGCACGTACGGAATATGTGTGCCCACTCACACCGCTCAGCGCTCTGCGCTCTGCGCTCTGCACTCTCCTACTTGCTGCTTGCGGAGTACCGTGGCATAACGGAAAAATTAAATGACACGCCCAATAATAGCACGAGAATGAGCCGCTGGATCTTCTAGAAGCACATATCCCCGCAACTTGGTTCCCGCCCGACACACCGACGGTTGTCCGATCAACTATTTTCTTTTTCGGAAATAATCTAGTAAAACACACTCCGCCCTAGGATCTTTTCCGCCCTCTACAGTAGCATCGGATCCCTAAGAGCACATCCCTCACAGATCTAAACCCTCTCGGCTTCCGGACCCTCCCCCTTTTTTTTTTTTTCCTTTTGTTATTTGCTCCGGCTAGTAGGTACATTAATTCGGAAGCCAGGGCGGGTCTCGAGCGCTGAGGAACCCAAATCCCATCCGGCCGCCGCAAGCTGCTCTAAAGACTCATCAAAGCTTCTATTCGCCTCATCCAATGACTCGCGCAAGAGGAGAAGCACCCCCTGTGGGTCCGATATCGGCAACTTTTCGTGCTTCAATCTTCGAGTCACCATGAGTGCAACCGCCCACGCCTTTAGCTGGGATGTTGTGGTGCAACCTTCCTTCAGGACAATCAGTGCTCCCCTCTCTCTAGCGTCAACCCAGAGAAAGAACTCCTCGATTAGGTATACTTCTACCAGCTCTGCCAAGTTAACAATAGGGTTGTGGATCGCGCCAGTAATTGCAACCGGGCCCGCAACGGAGGCCAGCAATAGTTGGAGCTTGACACCAATCTGGGCGTGTCCTGTTATCTCGGAGGCCCCCCACCGGAGGACACCATCCCATTCGAACACTCTTTCTTGCCTTGACACCTGCTCTGGGGACAGGACTTTGCCCTGCTCGATGAGCGTGGAAAACACGATGTTCGCTCGCTGGCGATTTAAAGTGAGCATTCTCACGGCGCACACCGCCTTATAGTTTGCAAAGAGGTGTACCGATAGGAGTAGTATCAATGAAGACCAAGTGGCGAGCGTAGAGGAAACGTTCGACACAACTACACTCCCAACCTAAAAAATTGTCAACATCCCACACAATCCATGGGCACGAAGCGGCTGGTGCGCTGTACAGATTGAATGGCACCTAAGTGGCATCCTGTCTGACCTGGGGTGACGACTAGAGAGGGCTGCATATCAGAAGGGGCAGATCCACATACCAGCATACCCATGAGTGAAATTATTGTCTCCTGGCTGGCGTCTTTCTGTTCATTAAGTTAGCTAACGGCAAAAGCGATTCTAGCAATAGGCTTCGAATATCGCTATTCTACCCATCTATCATTTCTCGGAATCATGCACCTACCGCGTTTAATTCTCCTAAGTTCCCCCATTTCGCAAAATGGGCACTTAGACTAGTCTTTGAACTTCCTGCTGCCACACCACAAATAGCTCTGGATACGCTCGACACGCTCAGGAACGCCACTCGAACTGGTTTTGGAAATATGGGGGACAGGCAATCAATAATTAAGGCTGCATCATTGAAGACATCCGCTAAAAGCCGGTACCGTTTACACTCTGCAACTAGCGAATTCCCGAGCCTGTGTGCAAAGAGAATCGTTGCTAGTCGGCCCACGCTCTCTTGGATAACGGTCAATAGGAGTGCTGCTGTAGGTGAAGCGGTAGCATCCCCAACCCCGACACCTGAGTTATGTAGTAAGACTGTGAGCACTTATAGAAAGCGGGACAGCGGCACCTTGCAGAACAGCCCGAGAGGAGAGTAGTCCCGCGATCGAGCTAGAAAAAGCCTGCAGCGAATCCTGGGTGGCTGGTTAGACAGCAGAAAGTCTGCCACTTCTCACGGAATACGTACATATATCTGGTACCTGAGATTGACAGCTCCTATATTAGCCCAGTCTACCCATATGCCCCCGGCCGGACCGTTGGTTCAACCACGATTGAAGCGCAGGCTTTGAGGTGGGGGGCAGTCAGACTCTAGATAATCTTCTGTGACACTATTGGGATATCCTGCTGGCAGAAAAATGTTTATCAACTTTGTCCAGTGACTGTATGGGTCCTTCGGTAGCTAATTGCTAGTCTTAGTTTCAATAATATTCAATGGAGTTGGGGTGCTAATGATGATTTGGCCGATACGATCCCGAAAGAGCTTCATGACTTACGACCACGTCGACTCTCCTGCTGTCTCTCGAGCAGGACTCAATGTATGTTGCTGTCAAATTTCCGGCCTCATCTCTTTCTTCTACCTCCGTGGAAATGTCCATCGCGGTCGGTGTTCTTGCCAGATTGAAAGATATTCCTAAAAACCCCGTACTCTGTCTGTACTCTGTGCGGAGTATAGGCGAGTGGTTCGCTTCTTGCAAATCAGTGAACATACAGTACACTCGCCAAGCATATAATTGGCAGAGAGTATGATTCGCCGCCGCCAAATGTAGGATGCGTTTTAGTATATAATTTCATGTACATTTTAGTTAGACCGCAAGAAACGACAACCACAGAAAAACAAAAAGAAGTAGAAAACTGATCATTGGTTCTGATGTCTGGCTTAATGATAAACCGACGCCGGTGCCAACTCAGTACATGTGGATAGCTAGGGGCTAGATGCATCCGTAAAACAACATATGGCCTCCGCACACCTCCACCCAATGACCGCGCCTACGTAATGGATCATCCAGTTCTCCGCAACGGGCGCTGTCCGCTCAGGCGACGGCATTGCTCAAAAATAATTGTGACACCACCAAACCACCGGTATCTCGCCACAGCATCCAGTCCATCGCGAACCAGCCTACCGTCACGAAAACTCCCAGTAGAGGCTCCTTCATGTGAAGAGGCTCGCCCCTCCAGTCTGCACAGCGTCGATCTCGGCCTGGGTCCAAGGTTTGCGTCGGAACTTCTCGGGCAGCTCATTGCGATCAAAATATTGTCCTTTTGGAGGACCAATGGGTCCTAGCGATTGGCCGGAGTTGCCTCCAACAGCACCCCCCGCGGTTGAAAACGAAGGCTGATAATTGAGAGGGCCATGTTGCTGGGCTTTCTCTCTGTAGGTGGCGAAAGAGTCTGGGAGGTTCTGGCTCGGCGCGGCCGGATGGGCTTGTGGGGTGTGATCAATCGATTCTGTCAAATTGTCAAGATAGGTTAGTTATGGGTCCTACGGGGCGTTGGCACTTGTGTTTTCGGGATTTCGTACCAGGTGCTGTGCGCTTCCCAATGAATTTTATCGACGGGGCCCTGTGTTGCGTAGCAGCTTGTGCTGCTGCAACCTGCCGTAGGACCTTTGTCGTATTCATGTTGTGCTCGTATGTGAGGGGAGCGCCTTGAAAGCTGTCAACGGGCTTGGATAGTAACAATGGACTCTAGACTACCCGCTAGTAATGAGTGCGTTGTTGGGCTTAGCTCTGGTGCTATGGACGGAGCAGTGATATGTACGGAATTAAAGGAGCAGGCGGTCTTCGGCCAGGCTGACGCTCGAATTTTGTATGTTGGATGCTGTTGCCCTGATATCCCAGTACCGAGGACCGTGAGCTCCGGCCTGCGCTTCACATGAACATACGGGGAACCCCCACGCTACGACGAAAACGAAAACGAATAAAAGGACGTGTAGATATTACGGAATTTGGCTGTGGAAGCAAGTTGTTTGGACACGGGCGGTGTGTTGTCGTCTGATGCGGAGGAACTCGGAACAGCAGGGGTGATAAGAGAGTCGCTTTATATTGTGCACCACGGACAACTTGCTTTTGCTGGCGCAGCTCCATTGCCTGCGCTGGCGGTTCTGTACTCTGTGCGAAGAGAATTTTCCTGGCGAGAAAAATCAATCAATCTTCGCATGAGGACCGACGTGGAGTCCGCTCTCCTCTCCGCAGACGCATCACGGGATACTGCAGGATGGTCTGCTGCTGTTATCATTGCCTGCTCCTTCGCAGGAGAATTTCCCCCATACCCTAGTCTGTGCGGATCGCTGAGCCTAAACCACGGATTCTGGTGGTCAGGGCTTGGTACCAGCCCCAAGGCTAGACGATAGAGAAGCCTTTCAGATTCCTTTTTGCATTGGGTTGTCGGGCTGTGGGTCTGCGGGGTTGTCGTTTGAAGTCACGACCCCCACGATATTTCCTTGTCTGCACAGCCGAAGGATCAATTGCTATCAATTGCTTCTGCCACCCACCTGAGCCACAAGTGTGGGCCTCGCCATGTACGAACACCTGCTCTTCGCGCAAATACCCCCATCGCGTCACAATCAGCTCCTCAGGATATTATCGGGTATCGCTGGACAGCAGCCGACGCGGGTTATTGAAAGACACCTGATGTTTATGCCCAGGAAAATACATGACTCCAGAGGTCAACAGGTGGGCGGCACACAGACGGTGCAAAATCAACAGGCACAGGCGCTACAGAGCCAGCTGCAAGGAGACCTGTTTCATCTACAGCTGGTCGGAGATGTCGGTGATGGGCAATTTCCGGATGAGGTTGTGCACGCGCGGGAGGGAGCGGAGGATGAATTGATGAAAGATGCGGAGGAAGGCAGCACTGAGGCACGTGGTCGACAGGTACTAGATGGCTCTCTGGGCGATTCCCTAGAGAGGCCAATGTATGATTTCGAAGAACAGACGTGGTCATTACGATTTAGTGACTTGCCAGAAGTTCCTGGGCGGCGGCCAGTGGCTTCAAGGATGATATCGAGTGTAGATATTATCGATGGCAACGCCATTGAATTTATGGATGCCCTCGGCTATAAGTAAGTCCAATTCAGCTCACCTTTGGAGCCCCTGCTGAACGATTTATAGATACTTCTTGGAGTACATCCTTGAGGGACATCGAGTTATACACAACAACTTAATCCTCCTATTGCATCGTATAATGCTCTTCCCCCCATCGCAATCTAGTGGAGCTTCCGTTCCATCACCTAGGAAGTCCCTACCTCCTTATAATTCACTAATCCCTCTGGATCCTAGTGGTGGGTATGTGCTTCAGGCTTCGGCACGTGTTCAGGATGTAACAAAACCTGACGGCGTAAACCTGGCCATTAACGAGCTGAAAGCATTCAAAGATATGATGAAGGGTGTAGTTGAATTGGAGATCGGAGATAGGCTAGCCCTAGACACTAGGGTTAAGTAGCTGTGATGTATGTACTTGGGCAATAGAGGGCACTGGTAGAGGGCAAATAATGATATCGGGGAATACCTCTCAGTGCAAGCCCAGACAGGACTCTACCGTTTTGGGATAGAAAGGCATAGAGGGGTGGGCAAGCTGCCGGCTATTACGATTGGGGCGCGAACTCATTTACGCGTTGAGTGCGGCACGATATCACGTGTATAGTATGACAAATCCTCTGTGCAACAATTGCTCTGATTCAACCACGCCACTGAATAACATCCCCATGGTAAGAGTTCCTACGAGAGGGGTCGCCGCTAAAGTGCCAGCTCCCATGGCACAGAACGGGCTAAAACGTAGAACTAGCGCTGGGGAAGCGTCGATATCTCCCCCACCATTAAAACGAAAGCAGGCATCGACAACTCGTAAGTTAATTAGCCTCCTCTACGGCTTCTAGTCTGCTCTAGCGCTGATACTTATTCCCAAGAAAATGATGTCGCCAATTTCTTCACACCTGTATCTAAGAAAGAACCAGAAAGGGCGACGTGGCGCATCGTCAATGATAGTCTTCTGATAGCTAGGCATGACATAGCGGAAATTAATAAGACAAGTATCCTTAAAAAGCGTTGTCGCATAGCGGGCTTTGATCTCGTATGCACGGCTACCCCTACTGGTGCTTACCCGTGTGTGAATGGGCTAGCCTGAGTATTCTCTAGGACTCTACGATAATCAAATCGGCTTCCGGTAATAAATTCGGAAAGGATTCTTCAGACTGGAAGTGGTGGAACAATATAGTACCGTCTACCCTAAGGACTCTTCATACTGAAGGGTATGTATATATTTGCTATTGCTGGGCGTGGGCATATAGATCATATGGCTAATTTGGTTTTAATAGTTACTTGCTCGTGATCTTCACAAACCAGGGAGCAGTGAGCTTGAAGAATGATCCAAAAACCATTAAAAAGGATCAGAAGAATCTCGCTACTTTCAAGGGGAAGGTGGCCGCATCACTAAACCGGTTAAATCTTCCCATCTCCGTTTATGCTGCTACTAGGAGGGACAGGTACCGGAAACCACGTACCAGCATGTGGGAGGAAATGCTCGAGGACTACGACCTGAGCAATGCATCGCTTGATCTAGAAGGGTCATTCTTCGTAGGTGATGCTGCGGGTCGAATAGCAACTGATGGAGGTAGTCGGGATTTTTCATGTTGTGATAGGTCCGTACCTGTTTCTTGAATTTCCTGCAATCCACTCACTCATGGCACGGCAGGGACTTTGCTGCGAACATTGGGGTTCGATTCCATACACCCGAGGAGTTCTTTCTGAAAGAGGCTCCGAAACCTTTCACAAGAGACTTTGACCCCACAGCGTATTTGAACAACGACGGATTAGTATCAGCTGCCTTGTGTAAGACTTTTTCCTGGCCTCATATCAGACCCGTCTCACTCTGCGAGAATACTGAACTTCGGTCAGATGCTCCCATATTTAGCAAAGAAAACATGGTAGATATCGTTATGTTTTGTGGAAGCCCTGGGTCAGGCAAGTCGACATTCTACTGGAAGCACGTGAAGCCACTCGGATATGAGCGAGTCAATCAGGACGTTCTCAAGACGGTATGATTATATCCCATGCACTGCGCCGTGTTTGTGTGCAGCATGTGAACAAATTGAGTGACCTTCCCAAAAGCGAGATAAATGCACACAGATTGCTTCAAGGTACCTCTCCGAGGGTAAAGCGGTCGTTATCGGTAAGTCGTCGTAGGGCTTGTCGCAATTGCACCTGCTGAGGAGGGTTGACTAACTCAACTTTTCAGATAACACAAATGGAAGTCCGGACGTACGAGCCGTATGGGTTCAATTGGCGGGAAAGCACGGTGTGCCAATTCGATGTGTATACTTCACTGCGCCGACGCAATTATGCTTACACAACGACACTGTAAGAGCACTGGGCTGTGATACTGTGAGTAACATTTCGGTTGGCCTCCAGAATCTGCGTTGCAACGAAGTGCTTTAAAACACCACCTTTAAATTGTATACCTTGGCTAGAAGATACATGAGGTGGATACAATGCACAGCCGACTTTGACTACTCCTCCCAGGTCTAGTATACTGACAGAGGCCTATCTGGTCTAACAGCTAAACCCCGAGAAGAGGGCATTGTTACCCGCAGTGGCCTTCACGAGCTTCTCTTCAAGGTTTCGAGAACCGACCTTAGATGAAGGATTTACAGACATCACTAGGGTTGACTTCCGTGTATGTCCTGCCCTATGGGTTGTATGGTCGGGTCAGGATCACTGACTTTTGATATGCGCGTATCGCAGTTCGAGGGAGACGACGAAGAGCGGGCAATTTGGAGCAGATACTGGATTTAAATCTAATGATCGTCGATGCGCTGGATTTCTATTCCTGCGTGTTGTAAAGTCGGCTCGGAGCGAGTACGGGGGAAACTTGTCCGTTCTTTGCATGAGACCCCCGGCCCAACGCTAATGAACACGTCAATTCCCGTCATACGAGTTCCTGCCGCAAGAATCATTCCATCTGCTATCTTGACTGCGTTGCCTGATTATAACAAAAGTTGGGACCCTCGACTGCCAAGCGAACTACCGCTGCGGCGCCGTTGCGCCCGCAACTCGCAAAGGCAGCCTTATAGCTAATGTAGGGTAAGCCAGCGCTATCGTGTAATTTGCATCCTCCGTGAACCGACCCCATGATTCCACCTGTCTCTCCTTAGGATATCTCTCCCTGCATCCCTGGATTGGAAATCATCAGTCTCGGCCACTTGCTTTACGGCCATGCCCTCTGCGCAGAATTCCGATGGTCCTGATGCCTTTTTCGGGGTCCCCTGCGAACAGAGCGCCCAGTTTCGGTTGGCTCAACCCAGAGCTGAAGCAGCTAATGCAGGTGGTTATACTTTCGGAGGCAGAGTTTGCGATGGCCCCTGCGTGTGGGATACCGAATGACCGGCTATTGCGTGTTTTGCGGAAGCGACACGGGAAGGGTCTCTCTGCCTCGGTGGCTGCGCGAAAACAGGGATCGTCATTGAAACCGATCGAGTGGAAACCGGGAGCTGGAAAGTTGTGCCCATGCGTTACGTTGTGGGCGCTGGTGGTGATGGCCGTGGTGGTGTCCGGTCCACCGTAATCGCTGACGTTGATCCAAACGAATGCAAATCCATAGTATGCTGTGCTTTCGCGCTGTGTCTGTCGAGAGCAGCCGCTGCGGGGGCACAGAAACGCACCACCAGGTCCAGCTTGTTTGGTTGGACAACGCACTTGCTGTAGGTACGCGAGCACAATGCTTGCTGGAAATCATGCCCCTCCAGCCCATCCAGCCATCCTGCCTCCCTTTTTACGGATTATTCTGCCATCCCTTTGGCATCAGCCGCTCAGCGGAGCCGGCATCCAAACAGACGCGAGAACGGCGTGTAGTGTATATTGCACGGGGCATGTAGGGCACGGAGTGGTTTTGTATGTATAGACAAGATGCCCCGTACGTACCGAGCCTAGCTGGCACCCAGGACAGTTAGCATCTCCCTACCCATGCTCGCGGTGAAGGGGAAACGGTACAAAGGCGTCTGGCAGGGCCCAGCCAGTTCCATCGGGGCGATGCAAGACGCAAAGCCCGGCGGTTTTCCTTTTTCCCTTCCCCTCTGGCTCCGGGCACACGGTGTATCGTCTCGAATGTACTATGTAGTCCATATGTAACTGCTGGGGTCAGAACCGCGCCAGACCTCACTCTCCACTCGGGCTCCAACAACCAACTCATGCCTTTGCCGCCAGAGCGTCGCTGTGACCGGACCATCCCACCCCGCACAAGAATATGGCACGCGTGGACGTCTAGACTGCTACTAGACTGCTACTAGACTGCTACTAGACTGCTGCTAGACTGCCGCTAGATTGCTACCAACTACGCCGCAAAGCCACGGGCTTTTCCTTTACCCTGCACCCGCTCCACCTGCTCCACCACCTGCTCCACCCTGTTCTCCCACCCACTTTTCTATCTCTCCTCCGTACCAAAACATGTCACTGTAATTCGCCTTATTCGTCCCATCTGACCAACTCGTCCAGCAAGTGTCACCAAGGTCATGCTGGAATACGTGGGACTATAGTCCGCTTCATTCGCTATTTTGCACTCTTGCTCGTGGGCGTGGTCTCCGAGCGACGGTGAAAGGGCCAAGCTGACTCGTGGGAATTTCTCGTTCCTGCATCCAAACAAAGTACGTGGTTTGCTTAGGTCGTGGCATTCCCCAAATACCTAACCACAACCACATCAGTCCTACAGCTCACAGCCACGTAGTACCGGTTTGTAGATAAGCACAGAATACAAAATACCACCACGGAATGTCTCGCCTCGGGCTTTAAGACTTATTACGGAGCCGATCATCGCCAATTTCATGGATTGTCGCGCGACATCAATATGCCCTACAAACTAAAACCACTGATACTTCCCCAGCTGGTGGAAGCGCAGGCCCGACAGTCAAGCCTCAGCTTGGACTATGACATTGAATCCCCAGAGCTATCAGCGTCGCTCCGCACCCAGAACTCGTCTGCATCGGATTTTCCTTCACCGCCAACATCCCCAAGCCTTTCTACAAGCCATCGCCGGTCGTCGAGTTCGAGCTCGTCAATAGATGCAATGACTCTAAACGGACCATCTAAGACTAGCCCTTGTCACGATCGTTTCGACTCTTTCGGCTCCGTGAAATGCTATTTGCCAAATGTCGAAGAGGAGACACTGGAGGTGGACAACGGGGACGAGCGATATGGTTTATTTTCTATTCCTCTACAATATGGGGATTGTTCCTGTGAGTAGCGGCCCCCATGATACGCGAGTGCTGTTTAATGCAGTGCTGCTATACTACCTGGGGCTAATAAATCTATTCATATCAGGCTACGATTGTGGGGGCCAGATGGGAAACGACGCTGCCCGATCCTACATTGTAGTGCCTTCAACTATCGAGAAGTCGTACGACCTCACCGACAGTTTCTGGAGTGATGGCGATTTTTCGTCGAGCCCGCAAGCCAAAAAACGCAGGGCTGATGGGTCTCCTTTCACGAGCATTGCAACGCGCCTTAGTAACAGATTGCCGTCACTTCCCAAGCGATGGAGGAGTAGGAAGTCGAGTGGGCAGGTTTCCGCAGCAGATAGTTTACGCGATGCCATTTCTACTCATGCTACCGACAGTCGGTCGCCGTCATTAGCGGGGTCTATATCACAGCCCTCTGACAAGCACTATGGCGTGGAAATGCCTCCCTCACCGGCGAGAAGTATACTCGATGCAGAAGAAGATAATTACAGGGTGTCCCCCGTTAGCATTCGAAATGCTAATAAATTCTGTTCGAGCGGCGATGGCATCGCTACTACTCCCCTACTCCCGCCGCTCACGATCCCTGGGTCCAATACCCCTCTCGAATCTCCGATTCAGTCTCCTTTGCAATCCCCAACGGTGGCTGAACCGAGAGAGCCGTTCTCCATTGTTAATACGCCGGCAAACACACCCACTTCTCCTCGAACTAAGGAATGTTCAACGGTTGGCCGACCGCTTACCCCCCCGCTATCCACACATGCATCAATCTCGTCCTTTCATCGGCATAGGCCGGGCCACCTAGTGCCGTCGAACGAGATCCCCCCAATACTGATAGGCGACTCCTGCGACCCATGGGCAGACAGGCTCGGCCATGCCAACTTTAACATCCAGCCGGAACCCTATCTACCGGAAGTCTACGATTTAGTTGCTTGCAAGCAGATACGCGCGAATTGGGATCTCGCCCGATGCAACTTTGCGAAACATTTAGTGCGCACGGGCGAACACTATGGTATCACGTCCAAGACCTACCGGCTCACCGAAGAGAAGTGGGCCGAGATTGACTCACTGTGGCGACGATACGACGAGACCGTTATCTCTAAGACTGCAGAAGAGAGTGGCGTGAACGCAGCAACACTTTCTGAAGCTGCTACCGCACCAATGGCACTAATGAAAATCCCCTCGCTCAACGATCCACGAAGTGAGGGCAAATTTCCAAAGCTAGGAGACGAAGACATTGTCGGACCGATGGTTCAGTTCGCGTCCCAGCTACAGCGAAAGCCGTCCAAGAAAGCTGCATTCCTGAAATTCCTTCAAGACGTTAAATTCCCTTCAGGTGTCATGCGTGCAGGCTCCAATGATGACCGAGTCGGGCCTTGATCCCATGACTACTTCTCGCAGATTCACAAGGATTTTTTTGTACACTTATGATGCAACGATTTATAACGCTCCTTTCAAAGCCAAGCTATTTCCTTTGTTGTCGCATTCATCGGTTGGGGCGTTTTGGAGCGCGCAGCAACGGCGGCTCGTTTGGGCATCGAAGCGTATTGTAAAACGTCTACCCCATACAGACACAACAAGCTCATGAGCTAAACAAACCCACAGCATCTCTTCCTTTGTCTCCTTATATTTTCCAACATACTCTTTTCTGGGAATTATTTATAGTCATTATAGATACAGTCCGGCGGCTTTTACCCTCCGTCGCACACTATCGTCTGCCTTTTTCCAAGCAGCAGACTAATAGTGCATAGGGAAGGGGACGGCGCAGTCTAGGGCGGATGGAACGAAATTGCGGATTCCAACATGGCTTATTTTGTGGTGTTTCGAGCATAGAACTTTTTTGGGGGGCTGGGGGAGGTATTTTCAATGTGTGTGTACATACAAGACTGGCGGGGCTGGCGGGGCTGGCGGGTCATTTAGAAGGAACAATCGTCTTTTTCGAAAAGGGGTGGGTGGGCATGGGCGGGGAGGGGGATATGGCGGTCCGCTCGTCCTCCTTATTCCCCTCGCCCGTTGAGCAGGAAAATTTTTTTTGAAAGGATAGTGTTCAGTATCGTACGTGGTCTGGTGATCCCCACATATACATACGGAGTACATACAGTTTGTTTCGTGGTGGGAGCTTGCATATATACACAAACCAGCCCCCGCGATTACGTGTTCACTCCCCTTTTACTTAGACACAAGGGAAGAAAAAAAAAATTTCATGTCGTTTTTGTTCGGGGGGCCAAAACCCGGGGACACACATCTACCCCGCAGTTTTGATTATTTATCTTGGTGCCCCGCGCGCAACGATAGGCGTTTCCAGTTTCCCCTGCGCGGGAGGGGGGTTGTATGTATGGATGGATGGGATTTAGGCTGGAATTTTTAGATGGGATTGTATATAGCTGGGCCCCGTAGTAAGGTAGCGAAACAGCGGGGAGGCTTAAGGTTGACTTTTGGAGGGGAAAGGGCAGGGGTGATTCCAGTGGTGGAGGTGCCTATATTCATACCCTGCACTGCACTGCACTGCACTGCACACGCGTACGCATCAGGGGGTGGGCCATTCCACGTTTTAGTTTTGGTTTTGGTCCCAAGGAGATGTGTCATTGATGCAGTGGTTAACGTGTCCAGCCCACCAACCATACCCAGGTTTCCGGTCAGACACATACACGGACGGCTACAGATAGCATGATATCAATATTAGGGACAGAGTGGGCAATGGCAGGACAGGATGTAAGGAACAAAAAACGAGACAAGACCTAGGCTGGTGGTGCGGCCAGTGGTGGAGCAGGCTTCCTCCGCAGTGCCTGTACCGGACCTCCTCCCCCGAGTGGTGGTGGCCGCCGCGGTGGCAATGGCGGTGGATTCTCTGCTGTGGGAGAAGGCAAATCATTATCTTCCAAGATGATGCCCTGAGTCTGTCCCTCGGTATCTACCTCAGCCGGGTGCATCCGCGGCGGCAGCTTAGGTTTTTCCTCTAACGGGTCCTCGTAGTCTTCAGCCCTGCTTGGGGGCTGTAGAGACGCTCTGAACTGATTGGTACCAACGCCGCATGCTTCCATAAAACCCTGGCTCCATTGCTGAATTCCGGCCGCAATCACCTTCCGGACAATTGCGCCTATCACAAGATCCTCCGTTGGGTCAGGGCCACGTATTAATGCTGGAGCAAAGCAAACCGCTAGGTTGAATGGTGTCATTTTGTTGTACTCCTGATATGTGGCAACTTCTGACAGAAGGGGGAGTAGATGTGCCGTTATAATCAACCTTGAATTTATTGGCAGCGGAGACCACTCCGAATCCGGCGAGAACATTTCACTTAACTGCTCAAGGGAAATTGGTGCTCCGTCATCTCCAAAGAGCCGCACGATCTCCTTGTATGCAGAAGGAGGAATTACCGGATCACGAAGGTCCCGGTACCACAGCTTAATCAGACCTGTAGCAAGATGGAGTCCGTAACCATCTTGATGCTCAATCTCTTCGACCACCCCATAACCTTCGATGTTTCCAACCCTTTGGACGGGAAGTACGGTATTATCCTCCCTCCATAGGATGAATCTTTGCCCTCGGTCATACGCCTCTCGGAGAATGCTAATGAGACGATTGTGGGGCGGTATTCGGAATATACCCTCGGTCTTGACATTCTCTCCAAGTAGAACGAAACTTGACGTTTCTCGGAGAGCTCTTGGTAGTCTCTGTTCTCCTTCTGGAGATATCGGGAGTGGCTGCTTTGCAGAAAACGCTCGACAGCCCGTTACATAGGGCGCATGTATATCAGGAGAGAGACGTCGGTCGTGGAGGTAAGCCGAGGGGGGAATAAGGAGGTCCTCAATAGGAAGGTGCAGTGCAAGAGCGGTTAACGTAGAGACTATATTAGGCGCACATCAGCTAGAGAAACCTTCAAGTACAGACACTCTGCCTTGGCCATTGAGCTGACCATGGATTATCTTTTTCCTGAACTTGGGCGAGACGATAGTGGAAAACATCTCTACTAGAACTCTAACCCACGCCCTCTCGTGTACAATGTAGAGCTTTTGCAGCCGTTTTCGCATTGCCCTGGTCAACTGCAGTTTCACCACCATTCCATCAGTTACTCCCAATGTCGATTCCGCACACAAGGAAGCCACTCACCACGTGGTAAGCCTGGACAAACCATCCCCATCCAGGCCTCCCCTTCTTGGCTGTTGTCGTGCCATCATCACCCCCTCCAGCCAGGAAAAGGACTTCATAGCCTTTCCCTCCGATCAGCTCCTCCTCTCCCGGTAGGCGCGATAGCACATACGGCAGCAGAGCATCATAGTCGACTTCTTTAGCATCTGGGAAGGCGGCAGCATTCAATACGAAGATGGGAAGATTAGACTGAGAGGGGAGTGGGGACCGATAGAGGATATGGGCAGAGAGATCGGCGAGCGCAGTCGAGTACTCTGGGGAAGATCGCTGCGGCGGCACGGAGGAGAGAGAGTTGCGTCGCAGACGCTGGACAAGGTGAGAGTGCATGAAGCTGGAAATAGTGATTACTGGGCACGCTGGGTTTGAGCGAAGGTCTTTGATATCGGCCGCTACGGTAAGGATAAGGATGGGGATCAATCAAGCGGGTGTGCTATGGACTTGAATGCACAGATGTATGGCCATGCTACGTGCAGTGAAGTTGACGTGACACATCGACTCCACCTGTCAAATGAACGTGAATGTATGTGTTTTGGCTTGACTAGCGACCCAACGACTGAGGCAATTTACTACTGTTCCCGCGCTTCCTGGATGTATGCATTCCGTATATTGTATGTATGTGCATGTACAATATTGTGCTTACATACTCTGCGACTGTACAGAGTATCTTGCACAGTACAAACGTGTCTAACTGCGGAGTGGATGGCCAATTCGCCGGCCGATGCCCAACATTGATCCCGCCGCAAGTGGGGTCCGCCGCCGTTTACGTGAACAAACACCAGTATGTATATCGTATATTGTGTGCCGCCTGTGTGTCCAGGGAGGGATACCGTGCCCGCGGTGTTATCAACAGAGATTTCAGAGCTTTCAGGACTGGAATGGCGGCCTCACATGCCAGTGGAGACAACCGCCTGGCTTGTTCCCGGTGCTGAGCAGACCCATGGAGAGCTGAAGTCCGGAGCTATCTACTCCTGTCCCATCCACCTACCCGTCCACTTACCCGTCCACCCACCCCGTCCACACCTACCTACCCCGTCCGCCTGCTCCGCGCAAGCACTGAACGTTCGATACAAGACATCTGCTGCCTGACTCGCCATGCTGTGCTCCAGGCAGTGCTCCAGCCACAGCCACGGCCGAGACTGGTTGCGGAGTAACCTGGGACCGTTCCCCGATGCAGAGACGCCAATATTTGCACGCCGTTCAAGCGGCGCGAGATGTTGCATTGCCCAAACAAACCACCTGGAGCTGCAGAGCAGGCAGGATGAACAGATGCGCCCTCGACTCGCAGCGGCATGCTTCGTACATGTAAGGTGAGAATAGCTATCTCGTGGACGGCATCTGCATCTCTCGGTCTGCATCCGGGGCCATGGGCAGCAAACAAGACGACTCCCGCGGACGCTGCGAGTCTGCATGCCAGCGTAGCTTCAGTCTGGCAGTCCAGTCGCCCAGTGAATCAAGTGAATGAATGAATGAGTGATGAACGATGAATGGCGGATGCACACGGGCGTTCATATCTTCGGCAAACCCGCCCAAGCCCCTTAACACTCTCCAGCGTGTCACCCCAACCCTACCGCCGGGAGCCTAGTATTTTGTACAGTACAGTACAGGTGCTCTGGAACAGGCTTCAACAAGCCCGTGCGGCCCTTCTCTGGCATCTACGACTTGCTGTCGAATCGCCTTCCACCTGCACTGCCGGTTTCCTGTGTTTTTTATTAATTTCCTGCTTTTGTCCAGTGAAGGCTCCCGTGCGTGTTTGTGCTTGTGCTTGTGCTTGCTCGAGCTACCACAGGCTTGTTGCGGTACAAGATTAACCTTGCCAGCCTCGCTCCAACCTTTCCTCAACAACATCCCAGATCACCTTCGTCTTCAACCTCAACATCATCGCTCCTCCACCTCTCCAGCCCAGTCTCCACCCTGAAATTCCAGTAAACTGATCCTGCGTTGCCGTCAAGCAACATGGCCGAAATTCGTCGCAAACTTGTGATCGTCGGTGACGGTGCCTGTGGAAAGACCTGCTTACTCATGTCAGTACTCGTCGACCATCCCCCGATCCCATCGTTGGTCTGTCTTCTGCAGCCTTTTCTCTAAAGCTAATGATCCATGTCATATCAGCGTATTCTCCAAGGGAACTTTCCCAGAGGTAAGATTTCTCCTTCCCTGTGACGGCCTAGCTCTGCCGCTTCTCGCGGTCCGCGTCAGCTTAGCGATGGTTACATCGTGACCTCAACGCAAGCTCCTCTACTATGAGTGGTCAAGCTGATGAGTTTTCTGACTTTAGGTCTATGTGCCAACTGTATTTGAGAACTATGTAGCAGATGTCGAAGTCGATGGCAAGCATGTTGAATTAGCTTTGTGGGACACGGCGGGTCAGGAGGACTACGACCGTCTCCGACCTCTCTCGTATCCCGACTCACACGTCATCCTCATCTGTTTTGCCATTGATTCCCCCGATTCCCTGGACAACGTGCAAGAGAAGGTATTATCAAGGTCACGCTCGCCAGATACAACGTTTTGCTGACGTGTGACGGTCTGCCAGTGGATCTCAGAAGTTCTCCATTTCTGCCAGGGCCTTCCTATCATCCTCGTTGGATGCAAGAAGGATCTTAGGAACGACCCGAAGACCATCGGTGAATTGCATAAGACCTCTCAGAAGCCCGTCACGCTCGAACAGGTATGTGCTATTGATGCAATATCCTAGCTTTTTTTCGCTTGCGGGTTGCTACGCCATATCTACCGTAATGACCTCTCGGACATGCTAACCAGGCGATAATTGAATTCAGGGCGAAGAAGTGAAAAAGAAGATTTACGCCTACAAGTATCTCGAGTGTTCTGCCAAGACCAACGAGGGCGTCCGCGAGGTTTTCGAACACGCTACTCGTGCCGCTCTCCTCACAAAGAAGAAGAAGGAGAAGAGATGCATGATTTTGTAAATCGCGTATCCCCCTCCTTTATTTCCGGCGACCGGTGTGGCTAGAGGGGCTGAAGGGGAAGCGGATGAAGTGGTTGGGTGGAGCTTTTGTTACAGGCGAGGCTTTGGAGTGGTACGTCTGTCGCCCGGGGTTTGACTTGTCGTGGGGTCATTCTGGCTCGGCAGAATGGTTCTCATCAACAATGATGCCGTCGTGGTTACGAATCACTTTACAAGAGCGGCTATTTGATCTTAGAATCATTCATCACTCCCATCTATTTGGTCACTGAAGTGCGTGCGACTGTTTAAGTGGAGAGTATACCAATAATGATAGGGGACGATGGGTAGGGGGTCTCGCTGAGGGGACTGGATGAAAGTGGCATTAGTCTGCAATATTGATGTCCTCTTTTCTAGCTCTTTGCAACTTGATCTTTCATCTGCCTAGCCTCTTTTCCTGTAGCCGCGACCGTCCATACGTACATGTGTCCCCAGCTATGTGTGCGTCTAGTTGACCTGTGTGCGCGTGTCGTGAATTATTTTCATCCCATAATTTATTTTGCCTCTCTTGTCATCGATTGCTTTCCACCTCTCGTTCTTGATATTTGTTGCCACTGTCGTATCGCATTCATCTCGGTGTAATAGTTGAAATAGGCGCCCTTTATACTAGCAATTCCTTTAAGCTTACACTCAAGATTGCTGAAGTAACGTTCTGGATGTGACACTTTGGATCTGAAGGGAAAGGACCCACAGCCGTTACCGGGCCGGTAAATGGGATAAATAGCAGACAGTCGCCTGGCCAAAGTCAAGTCTAGTTCTGTACGTCTCAATCCTTCACGTAGGTTATTATAGAAATATTGGCATCGCAGTGTTAGGGCAAAAGCCCTAGTGATGGATAAGTGTAAGCAGAAACCCCCACCATAACGCCTCCCGAGAATCAGATAGCCTCGCGGAGAAAGTCAAACTCCGGCCTCCTTTGGCACCCTCTCCTCGCCCGCCTTGCTCCTCTGCCCAAAAGCATAGGCTAGTCCGCCACCCAGCACATTCAATGCACACACACCCATTGTCATGCCTCTTAAAACACCAGCGCCGCTGAATTGTCCAATAAAGCTTTGCTTGCGTCTAGACGCAGCAATTATGTATAATGCGGACCAGGAAGCAGAGATGCCTGCAGCATCAATGCGGTGGCCGGTAAATGAGAGATAGGAGCTCAGACCAAGGACAGAAGAGAAGAGGAGCGGCAGAGGCCGCAGGGGATTGGGGACAGCAACCAGAAACGCAGTCAAGGCGGGAGGGTACGGCGATCCTAAGGCGGAGGGCGGCGAGTCAGACTGCGTGGCATGTGAAGATGTACAGACGAACACATGCTCCAGATCGGGAATTGTGCCTTCGGCCAGTGTTCATTTGGGGCTTACCGCCATATATCCTCGCGGCGTGAAAGACGGAAGGGCGCACATGAGAGGACGGGGGCGGTGAGGGTGGATGTGATGGGCCGGCCATTGCTGTATGCCGAATTGCTGGCGCGGGCGTGGAGGGAGAGGAGGAGTCGAGGAGCTGGCGAGCGTGCTTCTGGCGCCGGGTGCAGCTGTGGACGGCGTGGATGCTGTGGATGCTGTGGACGCTGTGGATGCTGTGGATGCTCCTCCCTTTGGCCCCAGACGCCCCACGTCATGAAGTCGCTGTGTCTGGCGGCGCACGTGATGAGACAGGGACCGCGCTGACTACTCGGTGCCTGCTCTGCCCATTGGCGACTGGGCCGGAGAAGAGACTGAAGAGACCACCTTCCACAGCAAAGACCATCGCGTTACCTGGACCACACCGCCCAGCAACAACAGCACCGAGTACATCGTTGTAGCTTGGCCGGCCGACCTTATAACGCCCCGCCGCCGTCTCTTGGGTACGGCCAACACTCGTCATGCCCTCTGCGTCTACCACGGGCGCCCAGCCCAACAGCGGCAGCGCACAATCACGGGAGCATAAACAGGGCAATCAGGACCGCAAATATACGATCGAGCAGAAGACGGCTGTCATACGGGTGCGGAAGTGCTCTCCGACGGCGTTTTATGATATTTTGGGGCTGGAAGAAGTCAGGAAGTCCGTGTCGGACGGGGAGATCAAGAAGGCGTATCGGAAGTTGAGCTTGCTCACGCATCCCGACAAGAATGGATACGAGGGCGCGGATGAGGCGTTCAAATGTGCGTTGTGTTCGCCCTCAGCTCCAGAGGCATTGTGTTGCGGTTACTTTTGGTTTGGGTTACTTCTTGGGGGGGCTAGTGCCTAATTGAACAGAGGATGCTCTCAACCCGTTTACCGAACCTACAATTGCCATTAGACTCTATACCGCTAACATGTGTTGCTGCGCTATTCTAGTGGTCTCTCGCGCCTTTCAAGTCCTCTCCGACCCAGACAAGAGAAAGAAGTACGACACATTTGGCGGCGACCCAGATAACAGGTTTGGGGCTGGCTCGGCGTCCTCTGCATCATCGCCATTCGGGAGCGGCTTCAGCAGGACACCGGGTTCATCACGGCAGGGTCCGGTGTGGGAAGAAGAGATATCGCCGGAAGAACTGTTCAACAGATTCTTCGGTGGCGGTGGCGGCGCATTTGCACAATTCGGTATGTCGCTTTGAACCGTTTCAACGCAGATAAACAAGCCACTCTTGCTCATACGTAGAATGCAGGCGGGTTTGGTACAGGCTCTCAGATGTTCTTTGATATCAACGGTGGCCCCGGATTCCGCGTCCACACTTTCGGAGGCAACCACCCTCGACGACGACCGCACGATGCCAACAGAGATGGTGATGCACCAACACCAACCATTTCCTCCTCGTTCTCGAGCCTCCTTCCACTCCTCCTCCTCGTCATACTACCCCTACTCTCTGCCCTCTTCTCAGGTTCCATGCAAGATCCCCCAGGACCCAGTTTCCGCTTCGACTCCCCCTCGCCCCCGCACACTATGCACCGAACAACACCCCGGCTAAAAGTCGACTATTACCTCAACCCCGAGGAGGTAAGCGACTGGAGCCTACGAAAGTTAAGCCAGCTAGATGTCAGAGCAGAACTAAACTACATCAGCAAGCTGCAGGTAGAATGCGAGAATGAGATTGACCAGAGAGGCAGACTGATGCAAGACGCACAGGGCTGGTTCTTCCAGGATACGGAGAAGATGAATCAAGCGCGGAGTATGGAGTTAAGAAGCTGTAGGAGGTTAGATGATATGAGGATTGGGAGAGGGGTTACGTATTAGCTTCAAAAGCGTTTCCCAAAAAAAAAACTCCCCGTTTTCTTTCCGGCTCTATAGCCTAACAAAAGGAGGGTTTTTGGTCGTCATATTCTTATTATTTACTAGAAGGGGTAGTCCCGCCCAACCGGGGCCTTTCCTGCTTGAAATCTCCTCACCTTTCCTTCTTTCGTTTGTCCTGCCGATCCTCTGTTTGAAAGGGTGAGTGACGATGGGAGGCGTTGTCTGTTATCTGCTCTCTGCCCTGTGCTTCCTTTTTCCCCTCTTGCCCATCCCCCTCTGTATCATTCAGCACGCGACATTTTTCCCATTTCCCCCAACTCTACAAGTCTTGTTCCTGTCAGGACATAACCCCCTTCCCTTTAGCATCGTCCGCGTACACGGGTACGTGCTAGCGAGTGATTGAGGGCTCTCTATCCTTTTCCTTTTTTTTTGGGGGGTGGGGGGAGTGGAGGGGCTCAATAGCTCGTTCTTTTTTTTATTTTTTACTCCTTATTCTCCTTGCATGTAAGGACGAGCGGGTCTTTTTCGGGTTGCATATATATATATATATATATAGTTAGTTATATATACAATATTCATGTGAATACAATTTGTTCCAGCCGGAAAAACAGAATTATGGGAGAATTACTCGCATGGCACACTTTTAGATTTCTATTACTCGCGTCGCACACTACATCTACTGGTCTAGCATGATTTCTACTATTTACTCAGCGTTCCGACAACTACGTCGGTTATGGCCTTTCTGCTTACAATGGCTACAAATAATAGAACGCTTGTCTTTCTCCTCTTTTCGATACCTGGTTTTTCTTAGGACAACCGCGTTGTTTTGCAGTTTGTGGTGCTTCGCGATTATACACCGTAGATAGCGGTATATAATCTCAATAGAAATACAAATCAATGTGGGCGAGTAAAAGTAACAAGTCCGCATATGCATATGCGGCCCAGAGTAAAAATCGTGCTAGACCACAGTAGATGTAATTGTGCCACGCGAGTATTAAAAATCTAAAAGTGTGCCATGCGAGTAATTCTCCCAAAAAAAATTATTGTGTTAGAAGGGTTGTCCTAGAGAGGAATCAGGAATGAGGACTTTTATTATTATTATTATTATTATTTACTGATATATTTCCCCACATAAACAGACCACCCCCAGTTAGCCGCAGCATCGACTCCATACTCATCTCCACACACCACCCCCAAACCGCTACACAACCACACCACTCTCCCTCTCCCTCTACAACAAACGACGACAACGACAACATCAACCCGCAAAAGGAAGATAATAATAAAAACAGATATAAAAAAGAAGGGCGCAGGATTATGATTTTGCGCTTCCTTTTTTTTTTTTTTTTTCGCCCACCCCGCGACGGGTCTGGTGTTGTTGTTGTTGTTGTTGTTGTCTGCATTGGAATTTGATTCTTCTCCCTAAAACCTCTCTCTAGACCCCTTTTTTCCAAGTCCGTCTATTTTGTCTGTTTGTCTATTCATTTTATTATTCGCAAACTCTCTCTTTTCCTTCCCTTTTTTGGGGGGAGGGAGGGAGGACGTATGTTTGTGTTTGTGTGCTATGTTCCGTTGTTCTTCTCCCTGTAAGATAGCAACAGATTAGAAAAAAGTTTCTCTCTAGAGTAGGCGATTTTTTTTTCTTTCGCTAGAATAACTAGGGTGGGTATATTACAGGATCAACAACCTCAAGCGGCCGGGCTTGGCCCCCCTTTTGTATCATGTTGGATTATAAACCGGGGGGGTGGGCGGTTACAACTCCTTAGGCATGGGCAAGGCTGCCGTTGCATGGCAAAAAAAGGGATGATGCAAGATTCCAACTCATTCGTGCTTCTTTTCAGAGGTCATGCAAAAAAACCCGTCATGGCTCTCGTTCGCTATGCTACATGTAGAAGTCTAAGGAAAACCTTGCGTGAGTGGCATCATATCCCTTTTTTTGAATTTCGGCAACGAAGATGGTGGATAAAAAGAGTAAGTTATCGTTTTGGAACCCCGATGGAGAAATTTTGTGATCCAAAATAGACAATGTTTACACTCTTTGAATCCTCCTTTTTCATACCTTGTGAACGATATTGCTCAAGCAAATATTCTGGTGTCGGCTTGCCTGACGTCAGAGAAAACACAAAACATCAACCACGCGAAACCACCACCCCCATCACCGAGAATGTAAAAGTGAAATGAGAATCCCCCTTGGGTACCTGCCGGCTGAGGTAGAGAACAGAAGGCGAAGAAATGGAGTAGACAATCAGAGGATGCCCTATTCCAACCCTTGTAGAAGATAAGTTTCCAACTGGCTTCGCGGGCAGACGCCTTTGGCCAGTAGACAGTTTGAAGTCCAGCTTAGTGCCTATAATCGTATTGGATGCCAGTTGGTTCCACGCTTATGTCGGTGGTGCTATATGGTATAGACACGGTTCCGATTCCGCTACCGGACATACCTGATGTGGGTAGGGTACCGTTACTATGAGTGTATGTTGGATGTATACTGTGCTTGGGTGGTTTGTGCGAGTTCTCGGTAGCAGTAACAGTCTACTCCAAAGTTAGAGTTGCAATGGGGGAGGAAGACGATCTCTAGAAACATACAACGGTAGTAATTGATCCAGGTTCGGTAACGGTCACTGTGACGGGAGAAGCACACCCGCCCTCGGTGGTACCCACAGCATCGACAGTAACTTGGGGGTTTCCGCCAGTGGGCTCATTGGGGTAGAGGGTGATGGTTGTGAAATACGTAGAGGTGCTTGTGACGGTAGTCGTGGATTCCGTAGCATCAACGGCGGCGTTGGTGACATCGGGCTCCACTGTCGAGGTAGGGACGTCTGGGATTGTCACATACTTGGTCTATTGGGGATGAGTTAGTGGGGTTGTTAAAGCGTACCGGTGCTTTCGACTTACATGATATTTGGTCTCAGTGATGGTGTGAAGGGTAGTAGTAGTCACCCATGTGGTGGAGGTTCCATCAACCTTCTTGTAGGACCAAGTGAGTGTGTTGGTTACGGTGATCAAGGTAGGCTCCACAGTCTGCGTTCCGATTCCGGTCCCAGTCCCGGTTACGGCGGTAGGGAGGACAGTATTCGTGCCGGTACCGGTTGGGAAGTAAGTGGGCGTGACAGTAGGCGTGGTAGTGGAAGGAACAGCTCCAGTTCCGTAGGGTACGACGGTGACGGTGGAGACCATGAACGAGGTGTCGTCATATCCAGTGTCACGGCGGCGGGGGCCACCGAAGCGGGCAGGTGAAGCACAGGCTGTAGCGGCCGCCAGGAGCACGGAGAGCTTGGTGAAGAGATGCATTGTCAAGATCGAAAGCTGTAGGGAGTGAAAAATAGCCAGAAGCAGTCAATGCTTTTCCGCGTCAAGCAGTAGAGACGAGATGCAAAGGTGCCAGACGATCAATGAACGTGGCCGCAGGCTAGGGGGTAGGGCTGAACGAAAGTCGATTCCGCTGTGAAGTGGTGATTGCGATGGCGGCGGGAGCGCAGAAAGGAATGGCTGCAGCTCGAGCAGAGAAAAGAGCGTTGGCAAAAAGAAAGGCAGAAGGGCAAAAAGTGAGTGCAGCCCTGGTGAGAAAGGAATGGTGGAGGGTGAAGAGCAAGGAGGAGAGGGAGAGGAGAGGAGAGAAGAGGGGGGGAGAGAGAGCGAGGCGAGTGTTAAATCAGCGCCACCTGAGATTGCGTTTGTTTGCGAGTGGCGGCCGGGAGATTTCAGGAACGGGCGAGCTGCCGACCGGGGTGCAGCACGACTCGCTACGGGGCTTGTTTGGCTGGCCTTGGTAGCGCTACACGATATTAGTTTGCGCGGTGCCCGGAAAGTATGTACATGTACATGCGCCATATTGTATGTGCTGTACGGTATACTTGTACGGCGCACGAAGGACACGAAGGACCGGGGAGGATACTTGTCCATACAATCCGTCAAGCTGCGGTGGTGGTGACGGTGGTGAGGGTGGTGAGGCCAGCACCCCTGCACCTGACTATTACTTTTCTACTTGTACGTACATACTTCCAATATACTCTGTACGACGTGCAATATATTTACAGATTGTATGTGCACAATACATGCAGCAGGGTTGTCAGTGCCAGGACAAATACCGCCGGTCGCTTGTCTGGTACTCCTGTCACACAGACGCACACATACCCTCTCTCTCTCTCTCTCTCTCTCATGAATGGGGCACTGCTGCTAGGTGCTATATACAACAACTATCAAACATACCGGCGTCTCTACTCTTTGGCCTCTCTGGACTAGATCAAGAAGGTGCCGCACTGCACTTGCGGGCAGGCTGCGTCGAACCGCGGCAGTCGACGGCGGCCCGTATTGGTATGTAGGTGCGAGTGCCCCGTATCATCCTGCTTCTTATTTAAAGTTGACCCGGGAAGGGTGGTGAAACGCTGTGGCGGCTTAGTCCAGGAGTTTCAACTCCCTCGCGAGGAAACGTCACCACCACGCTTGCCCGCTTGTCGAAATGAGGTGCCGCGTCTCTGAAATGAGTACGGGAAGTGGTGGAGCTATATCTCGACGGGATAAGTTGCAGTGTGTACGGAGTACCGTGTATGTACGGCTTGTCCCCCACGTTGAAATAATCACCGGTAGAATACCGAACCCCACCCCAACACAACACATAAGGCCTGCGTGCCCGTCGTCAGCACAGCCGGGAAGCTGTGTTTTGGTATTCACAGAGCACTGGGCTTCTTGCATAGTTACATAGCCTACTACTGGGCCAGTCAGCTGTCGCAGCCCGCGAGTGTCATTAAACTATAATGGAAATGAGACTGCACGCTGGCACTGGCAAAGGCACATAATGCCGACGCGTACTCTGTACGCATGCCCCGGTCAGCTTCCCTATGGGATAGTAATAGAGGTCGCATTGCTCATGAGGGCTTTGTCTGAATGCCCAAATAATGCTCCAGAGAGATGATTGCCGATTGTTTGGGATTGTTGGAAGGTTGGGGGGAAGGCCTTGGAAGCCATTCGGGTGAGGCGAAGTCGAAGCTTACCAAAGCAATGCCTCGATAACTAGATAAACCTTCAGCCTCATCTAATCGACATTAAGCATCGTGGTTGAAGCCCCTCTACCCTACGCCTACCAAGCTTCTTTCTTCAAACTCTACACGACAGCCCCGCTGCCATGTCGGATACGGCTTTAGATGCAGATAAGGTCCGCCAAGCGCCTCTTGAATGTCCACATGGGCGAAACCACATTCTGACTCGAGGCGTAGATTCGCAACAAGCGCCTCGCAAAGCTGCAGGCTTCAGTACGCGCCGGGGAGGCCGGCGAGAGCAGCGGTAGTAGGCCTGCAGCTCCCAAGGCAGCGGATCCTCCATCTTCGGATGTGCCCATCCAAGAACAGACGGCCCCAAAAATCAACATAACGAGCTCTGGGGCGTCGGCCGTCTCACCGCAATCCCTGCCGAACCCATTCACGCAGCTAGGCATGAGTAAAATTGGGGTAGAGGAAGATGGCCTCGCAGCCTCAGGGGTGCCCGTGAAACGGGCGGATATATCGTCATCTAGTGGATTTCGACCAAAATCCCCCCCAAGCCGGAGGTCTGCTACACAGGCTGGTCCAAAGGAGACACTGGAAGCATGGGAGGATAAGATACTTGGTGGAATATTTAGGATGACTCTTCAACCAGGCGTGGCGCGGGATACGCATGGGCAAGCTCTGCACTACGCTCCTGGTGTTCGGGGAGATCTTGAGGAACAGCAAGAGGTGGTCCGCCTGAGCACTGGTGTGTTGGACCAGGCCATTTTAGAGGTCGCCTCCAACCTGGGATCTACGCAGCCACTAGAATTTCTGCTGGCATGCTGGAAGAGAGTGTCACGACTGTGTCGGGGTATGAAAGTCGGGAGGGCGGAAGATGCCAAAAACAAGATCCTAAAGGAGGCTAGACGTATATGCATGAGTTACTGTATTTTTGCAATAACGATGCCGGAGATGTTTGGGTCCGTTCACAAGCCCTGAGTGTGTTGCCTAGGGAGCCCTCAAGCTAATTGCTGCATAGCCAGGATCCACCACCATCAAGTCCCTTAGCGTCTCACCTGCTTCTCGACCCGGAAGATGATTCTGGCGTCTGTCATGATTTTTTAACAGAGATGTCACTGCGTGCTGCAGACGATGAATTGGTTTCCCAAGCTCTAGTCGAAGCGGTGGAGGAACTCAGTAGGCAGCTAGGATCACTAACTTTGAATGACGATTATAAGCCATATATTCATGCAAGCTCCCCCCTGTTTGGGTATCGAAGGAACTATTACTAACTGAATGGCAAAGGCGCTGAAAAACATCGCTAGATTCCCCACTTTGATAAACGCCATAACAAAATCACCGCTCTTCATTCCTTCTGAAGTTGAGCCGCAAGATATTGAGAAGAAGACTCTGCTTGGCCCCTTTTTCCAGATATCGCCACTCCAAGGGGATGTCACAGCGACATATTTTTCAAGCCCAAAGACCCGCGATAAAGCCTACATTATCAATTCCCAAAAGGCACTTCGAATGTCGTTAGAAACACACCAAACTGATCTCTTGGATGTTGTGAATCACGTCATTCGAGCGTCGAAAGAGTCGAGGGAGAGGATGCTAGACTGGTTTGCTCTTACTGTCAACGCAAATCAAAAGCGGCGGGGTCTACAGGTGGATGCGGCTACCGTCTCTTCGGACGGTTTTATGATCAACGTGACAACAATCCTTGACCAACTGTGTGACCCGTTCATGGACTCTACGTTTTCAAAGGTATGTTGTTTAGTCTGTCGGCGCCGTTCGACCGACGGTATACTAATCTACTTAGATTGATAGGATCGAGGTTGACTACCTGAGGCGGCGCCCCAGAGTCCAGATTCGGGAAGAGACCAAGGTCAATGCGGATCAAAATACCTCTGACCGCTTCTACTCAACTAGGGTGGAAGGGACTTCGAACTTCATATCTGAGCTATTCTTCCTCACCTTGGCCGCTCATCACTATGGGACGGAAGCTGCAAATTCGAAGCTTGATCAACTCGAGAAAGACTTGAAGTACCTGGAAAAACAAACAGAGCGTATGGAAGCTGAACGACACAAGTTTGTTAATGTGGGTTCTATCGTCCCTTAGGCCTCTCTACATCAGATATAGCTAACGTATTCCCCCAGACGCCACAGCTGGCGCTTTTCGACCGGCAGATTGAGAAGATGCGTGAGCGCGTAGATAGCGGCCTTTCGTACAAGTTCGGTGTCCAGGGTGTACTCTTTGACGACCTGTCACAGGCCCGCTCAATGCAATTTATGCGATATGTTATTGTTTGGATGTTAAGGGTTGTTAGCTCTCACCACGATTTCCCTAGACAGAAACTAAGGCAAGTTAGTTGTGATCTTAGTTAAATGGGAAAATAACCAAACGTGCTGACTTGGGGCAGTCTACCGTTGCCTGAAAACCAACCAGATGTTTTTAGATGTCTTCCAGAGTACTACTTGGAAGATATCATTAGCAACTTCAAGTTCATCTTCAAGTGAGTTAGTCTCCGAGCCTGCAACCCATAACACAGTAAAATAACTGTAGCTTAGATACTTACCGCACGTTATCACGTCAACACAAAGCGATGAATTAGTTATTCTCTGCATTACATTTCTCCGAAGTTCAGAATACATTAAAAATCCGTATCTCAAGTCAGGACTTATCACTCTATTCTACTATGGTATTTGGCCTCAGTATGGTCGTACCAAAGGAATCCTCGGAGATTTGTTGAATTCTTTACCATTTGCAACTGACAATCTGTTGCACTCGTTAATGAAATTTTACATTGGTAGGCTCGTTCATTAGTTATTCGCCCTTCCACAACACACTAACGTTGCAACAGAGGTTGAGAATACTGGGACGCATACCCAATTCTTTGACAAGTTCAACATCAGATACGAGATCTTCCAGGTGATTAAATGTATTTGGACAAATCCGGTATACCGTGAACACCTTTTACAAGAGAGCGAGTAAGTGATGTAGTGAACCGTAAGTACCTGGATTTATATGCTTATATTAAATAGGGTCAACGTAGAGTTCTTCGTTCGATTTGTCAATCTACTCCTCAATGATGTCACCTTCGTTCTCGATGAGTCCCTTAACTCACTCACCAAGATCCATGACCTGCAAAAAGAGCTAGAGAATCCACATCTCGATGCCAACACACGCACAGAGAAGGAGGAAGCGCTGAGTACGGCGGAAAAAACTGCCATTTCATACATGCAGCTCACCAATGAAACTGTGGCTATGCTTAAGCTTTTCACGGAGGCTCTAGCGGACGCTTTTACTATGCCAGAGATTGTGCAACGTTTAGCAGATATGCTTGACTACAACGTTGACTGTTTGGTCGGGCCCCGGTGCTCTAACCTAAAAGTGGAAAAAAAGGAGAAGTACTCCTTCAACCCACGAAGCCTGCTTTCAGAGATTATTGATGTTTACATCAACCTAAAAGACAAGTCGTCGTTTTCTGAAGCTGTTGCTCGTGACGGTCGGTCTTACAAGCCTGAGAACTTCGAGAAGGCTACTACTTTGATGCGCAAGTTTAGCCTGAAGTCGCCGGATGAAATTGCGGCTTGGAATGCTCTAGTAGGGCGTTTCAAACTTGCAAAGATGGCAGACGACCAAGCGGAAGAGGACCTGGGAGAAATACCCGATGAGTTTTTGGGTACGTGAAGCTTCCGCCTGCTGCCTTCGGATCGATCCTCAGGGCCAAACTTGCTAATTGAACACTCGCTAGATCCTCTAATGTACACGCTAATGGAAGATCCGGTGATTCTTCCCGCATCGAAAGTCTCAATTGACCGTTCCACCATCCGCTCGCATTTACTCAGCGATCCAAACGACCCGTTCAATCGTGCTCCGTTGAAAATTGAAGACGTTGTTCCAGGTATGCCGTCGCTCTGCCGGATGAAAACGCATGGGATGTTTACTAACTGATTAACTGCTCTAGACCTGGAGCTGAAAGCTAAAATCCAAGCTTTCAAGGCAGAGAAAAAGGGGAGGAAGGCGGCCGAAGACCCAATGGACCTTACAGCCGGTTAAGCGTTATCTTGGTCCATTTCACTTTCTGGGCCCCTGATCAGTTGGCCACTTTTTTGCTAGATTAAAAAAAATAAAAGACTCCGAGTTGTTCTCAATTCTCGGTTCTACATTTCTTCCTGACAAACGTGAAAAAAAAAAAAAAAAGGCTGCAAACCACGACCACATTCCCCCCAACCTTATTCAACGTTCCTGCAAGGGAGAATCAAGATGAATAAGATTTCTAGGGAGTAGGGGGAGAGGAAAGAAGAAAAAAAGAAAAGCCTACCATATAGAACGGGTACGTAGGGGAAAAGTGTGAATAAGATAAGATGGCATGCACATGCGGGGCTATCCCTTTTGTTTTTTTTCTAGTAGAAATCGGGCAAAATGAAACTGGCGAAGTAGGTTTGCTTTTCCCCTTTTTTGTTCAATTTTGTTCTACTGTTTTTTGTTTAAATTGCCTTGTTGTAGTTCCTATCGCTCTCTATTGTTGTGCAAAGCTGGAAAAACATAGAATAAATGGGAAATACAATATCCTTCCAACAATGGGGAAAAAAATGGAAAAAAAGACCCGCAACATCTCCAACATAACTAGTAAGTGGTTGGAAAAAGGGAAAAAAATTAAAACGCCCGTGGGTCCTCTCGCTATTGAGGCTGATGCTCTTGTTGTGCTTTTCTTTATTTAAAAATAAAAACCATCCGCCGTTCTAATGATTAATAATAATGATGTGCCGTGCAGAGCCAAAACTGTTTATTTTGGCCTGCTCCCTAACCCGTGCCAAAGTCTCGCGATAGCCTTCCTTGCCGGTGTTGTATTGTTGCCGCCGACCATTGGAGGAATTTGTAGAGTTGCCTTCTTGGGAGCAAGACATTCGTCATTCATGATTCGCGGCCTATTATAGTATGCCTACTCGCGGGTGTATTTGGCGGTCGTGCTTAATAATGGTTCCTAGTTCTCGAGTTATGGCGTTCTGCCGCTCTCACCTCCGACACCTATGAACCTAAAAAACTTGCCCCTCTCCCTATCCTCATTAGCCATGGGGATCCAGTTTTCTTGACGAGCCAGCTTTAGGAGGGATCTTTCGTCGAAAAGATCAATGAACTGCTCATCTAGCAACCTGGCCTTCGGATCTGAGTGGTCGCGGTACTCTTGGAAAATTGACGACAATGCCCACTTTTGGAGCTTTCTAAGACAGCCAACAACACAACCTGTACGGTGCTGTCCATTGTCGCCCAAATTAGTTTATCCTCAAAACGGAGTAGCATCTAACAGTCTACTTACTTTGCCTTTATTACAATGAATGAGGATGGGATGATTGCGACGATCAAGAACGACAACCAGAGCAGCCTTAATAGCCTGGGGGGGAATCTTGACGAATGGCTCCTTGTTGCCAGGCATTGAGATTTGATGATGCTTGATATTGTTCTCCTTCATGAAGGCCACATTAACTTCTGGGTATTCCTCAGGTACCAGAGTTCTGGAGTGACCGTCAGTGAAACAGTGGGACACCTAGTAGTATACTAGATTGAACGCTTACAAAATGCTCTTCAACCTCAAGCTCTTTAGATGCTCAAAATGTTCCACCTTTGGGAAACTGCTCCGGTAAACACCACGCCACACTAGACTGAAGTTCGGTGGTGGCACTAATTCAGCAGAGCTTAGCTTCAGCTCTGTGAAGCCACCAGTTCCGGAAAAAGCTGTGATGCGCAAAAGATGTCAAGTCTCGAACCACAAAATGCGAGCGGCGACAATGCAAAAGATGCATTTGTGCAGTGTACCAGATGGGCAATATTAGGAGCAAGCTACCTCCATCCTTGAGATCCCGCGTTCCACCCGTGACCAGAGCCCCATCTGCTGTCGCAGCAGCAGCTGCTAGGGAATGACGAGAGATCCCGTGCTCATGAGCATGCTGCCTGCTTCCTGATGCCGGCACCCGATTGGCCTCCACAGGAGTGGGGATATTAACTCCTTCATCTGAGGTAGAATTGATATCGGCATTTTGTGCCATACTGAACTCCAATTAAAGGGGTAAGGTGATGAGATTTGGGCCGACAGATATTATCAGGGTTGAACGTGGGAAAATAGAAGCCGGGAGCTCCAAAGCTATTATGTTGGTTGGAATGTCTGATGGTGAAGGGGTATTGCTCTCTGGACTAAGTTACTGGGTTTTGGGTATTGGTACAAGTGGGGAGTGTGAGGAGCGGCGTAGTCAAAGGACGGCGCCGTTGAGGTTGAGCTGCCGAATGTAGGTGATGTCAGTTCCCAGTTCCGTCCATCGACGAAAAAGGCTTGATGGAGAGCCGGGGAAGTACTAGAGCTCTAGCAAGTGGGGCGATCGGCGCATACACGGACCTCTCTACTCAGGCGAGTGTCAACGACATCTTCCACGAGCGTAATTGGTGCTATGCAGCTTCCAGTCCATTGCGGGGAGGAGTCTGTTGGGATTGAGAGTGTTTGCCTGATACTACTAAGGACTTTTTGGCGATGCGCAGGAAGCTCACGCCGGACATGTGCGGCGAGTTTGTGGAAGTGGTTGGTGACGGAGATGGAGGCGCGAGAAGCCAAGCCCGCAGAGCCGCTTGAAGCTGCAGAGTGATGTGTTTTGTACCATGTACTCGTATGTATGTAATCTATGTACTTGGATAGAACGCATGCATACTCTCATCCTAAGTACATGTACATGTACTTACAATATAATGCGAGGGCCCCGTTAGGGCTGAGCGTGCATGCCCGGCATCCGGGCAGAGCATTGTCGTATGTTCTCGGTACATGCCTGTACGTGTATGTACGTATGTAGATATGGTACTCGGTACTTGTACAGAGTACATATATTGTACAGCGTACATACATACTATTACATTGTTCTTGTGCACTCTACATAGGTAGATCGATCACGTGCACGCTCTCCCTGCATAACCTCCATGTATCGCCACGGGGTACAGAGTACTCTGCACACCACTATATTCTCGCAATCTCTAAATCTGTAAGAGGAGATCCACGGCACTAAGTGATGCTGCTACTGAATGTATCTTCGCGGGTCACGGGGGTTGCCAAGTGCCAAGACCTTCCAATCCAGTCTTGAGCCCTCCTCGAGCAGAGCAGGACAGGTCTATTGCCAGCGCTCGAATGGATTGAAGCCGTTTACAGATGTCATTCGCAAACGTATACCACCTTCGCCGCGTGGCCGAGGCCTCGTCAAAGCCATGCGAGATATGCTACAAACCCACGGCCGCTGTATTAATAACGGCGGACAACAGGACTGTAAGAACCTCTCTTGCGAATGTTGCAAACGCGATAGAATCATAGGGTTCCTTGGGCTAGCCTTAGTTACTTAGAGACTGAGTATACATTCTGCAGGATTTCTTCTACGTATGCTTGGGTCACCTGAAGGACAGAGGGTTTGCCTCACCTATCGCCGATGAAAGAGAAGAGGCGGCGAAGAAGAGGAAGGAAGAACTGGAACTAGAGGTGGAACGAGTGAAAAAGGAATACGAGGATAAGCAGAGCAAGAAAAAGGAGAAGGGGAAAGAGGAGAAGAAGGATAAAGAGAAGAAGGAAGATAAGAAGGATAATACTTCCGCCGGAAAGGGAAAGGAGAAGGAGGGAGAGGATAAGGTACGAATCGCTGGCACCGCTGGGAATAGAGTCCCCGACTGACTCCATGGCTAGGCCAAGTCAGGTACAACTGGGGAAGACGGTCCGCAGCCCGACAAAGCGGAAGATATCCCACGAGTGTACTCTCTTCATAGGTATACTTTTCTCCAGTCCCTTAGAAAAACACCCCGTTCAAAGTCTGCTAACTCTACATAGAACGTTTTACCAGGCACGCCAAAACCGGGCTAGAAACGCAGAGATGGCAAAACGCAACAGGGAACGTCTAAGGAACCCATCCTTGTTCCCCTCGGTACCGAGCAGCGATCTTTGAGCAAAACCTGGTCCTTCCCTCTGTTTGCCCAGTGGCTTCAATGCACAGGCATTCACGTAAAAGGACCAGTATTTCCGTACCGAAATGGTGCGCGGGGGATGAGAGTCATTTGCAGTGTGCGGGAAAAGTGGGACAGATGTAAGCTGTGTGCGGGGTGGCGGCGCATGAGACCGTGCTAATAAGAAGGAAATATTCCCTACCCTCCACCAACTTCGTCGGGGAAGGCGGCAAGCCCTTGATGTCATGTACAGCGCTCCAATTTGGGACCGAGGGGTCTTGAGATCAGTGCTTTGGATGCATTCACTCACCGGGTGAAGGGGCGAGGAGAGGGATTGGTGGGCGATGGGGGGGGAATGTCCTACCAGGAGGGATGGTTCTGACAAAGTGGCGTTTTTAATCGGCAGCTTTGGTTTGGCGGCGTTGATGACTGCAGCAACATGCAAGCGGAGGTTCAGCTGAAAGATTACAACTCGACCTGGGTCCATTCGTGCCCTCCCCGGTCGGGGGGGAAGGGGGGGACCTCCCCCCGAAGCAACAGTTTGCATGACATGTAGGGTGTTTTGCGTAATGACCCTGGGCGCCAGGAAAAGTAACTCGCTCGATCTCGTGTGCTCTGTGCTTCGAGTGCTTCGTGTTGGGTGGGGCTTCTGGCCTGGCGTTTTGGCGGCGGCGGAAGGCGATACTTCTTCGAGCGAGAGAGCGCTCCTGCGCACCGCACGTGAGCGCCGCCGGTTACATGTATGCGCAACACAGTCCGCCACGCGTAGTATGTGGAATGGCGCCTCATCTCAGCCCTGTGGCCCGTTTCGACGCTCTGTATCTGTACCGACCACGTGCCCACAGCAGCGTTGCAGCGTTGCAACGGGCAACTCGTTTCGGCAAGGCGCCTTGGCATGGGCTGGCTGCGTACCTCGATGTATGCAGTACCAGCGGGTACAGCATTGGACATCCCGGAGCGCCCGCGTGCAGAGTCTGGGCTCGATGATTATATTGTATGCATAAGTACGAGTACAATACCGTACTGGTACATACATAGTACGCCGTACATACGCCGGCCAGTCTCCAGCTACGCAGCATCACGTCCTTTGGTAAGCGGTTCGTCGGCCCGCCCTCTGCATCTCTGCCTCTTCTCATCCACTCACGCCCGTCGTTTCTTCTTTCCATCGCCTCTCCCGCTCTTCCGTGCCGTGCAGAAACGCTGCTGGACGGGCGGGAGGCAATACGTACATACAGAGTACATGCGCAAATCTGATACATTTCGATTCTTCGCCGAGTGTCGATCTCCTGCAGGCCAAGCCGCCAGCGTTCGTCCCAACCCCAGCGCTCTCTCGGTCTGTACGGACCCAGGCAGCAATTACATACGAGCACCGCTGCCGTTGACCACAAAGTCAAGAGATCCACGCATCCTGGACCCTCTCCAACACATCCCAAGCGATAAGACCGGGGAGACTCGAAAAACTGGACTCGAGCTCCAAGTGCGACGGCGAAAGAGGACAATGTAGCTGGGGTGTGGCTGACATGCATCTCCGCCAGTGTGGCACAAGACAGCAAAAAGATCACCCTCCACGCCCGCAAACGACAGAGAGGCCCGATCGCTGCCCCTTCGTATTCCCTTGTCCGATGGGCGTGCAGCCCTCCATATCCGGCGGCACACCCACGATCCCAACTACACATTCTGAATCAAACCACATGGCTATTAGAGTTTCACTGGGGAAGCCGTCAGGCGCTTGTAAGGCGCTCGTCGTCAAGGCACCTACCGTTAGTGTTGTCCACATTCTCCCACCACATCTGCTCCTCCGCGGCATGGTGTGCCCACTCCTTGGACGAGAGGCTTGGGTGTGGATCACCGAACCCACGCACCCTGTAAGGCGGGACCCAGTCGGCCCAGGATTGGTGAGCATTGCCGCATCTCCCAGCCGGATAAGGTGGAGTGGGAATTTGCAATCCCATGGGCTGGGCCTGCGCGAACCCAGTCCAATATCGGACTGTGTTAATGCGGGTGGTTGGTAAAGTGGAACATTCAGCGACCACAACAAAAGGCTGGGCAAGACATCCCCATCGTCGTCGGATGACTGGCTGTGATCAAAAATTATGTCATCTCTACTCAAATCTTCCTCGTCCAACAAACCCTTCCCTACCAGAAAACTAACGATTTTGCCCCAAGGTTCCCCCATCACAAGATCTCCATTCGCGTCGACCCTGGGCTAGCAAGAAACAAAAAGCAAAAAGTAAAACTCGCCCACCGCCCTTTATGTAACCCCACACACACGGACCTTCTTATGCAACGGAAAAAAAAAAACCTCACAGCCCTAACCTATCACCAACTTTTCCATATGAAAAATATGCTGCGAAAAAAAAAAGAACCTGATTTTCTCTCCCGTCTATTACATGAAACCAATGGAAATAAAGTTCTTTGGATAATTTTTCTTGCGTATTTTTTTCCCCCCGTCTGCATTTTATGCAGGACTGCGGGCTCACGCAGTGGATATATCCCCCTAAGAGAGTAGAAGAATTACATGCACGCCAACATGTTTCCCCCTTTCCGTCACCCCAGACCGGATCCCGTTGCAGCAATTTTTTGTATCAGCAATACATGACGAGGGATATTAGCACGTAAACAACGAGAGAAGAAAAGGTTCCACCCAAACACACAGGATGCGGTGCTTAGTTGGCACTTGAACTCGTCGCTACACCTCGAGAGCTGGTTCGGGTATCAATACTATTGTATACCCTAGTGTCTTTGCGGCGATGCTAGTGATACACAAGACGTTAAACAATCTTCGCGAAGCCACGGCGTTAGATACCTAAGAAACTGCGGATCCTAGGACCGATACATAGGGACTTTCATTGATCTGGAGGCTCTTCTTCTGATATCACGGAAGCCCTTGCGAGATTCCTGCGCTCACCAGGAGCTAGTGGCTCAGGTGCAGGCTCATCCTTCATGCATGCGTTTTCCAGCATATTCGTCCACTTTCCACTTGTGCCGGCATGACTATGTTTTAAATGTTGACGGAAATGATCGGCACGGAAAAACTTTTTCGCCTTATTGCATTCACCATATTTATGGACCGTGGTTAGGTGGTCAAACCGAATATCCCAGTTCGGTGGGTTTGTGAACTCGTCGCCACAGTAACCACAAACGTCAGCAACGCTTGCCTTGGAAGTCGATGGGTGGAAGGCTGCTTCTACGCCCGCGAGAGCAGCGCAAGACCAAGAGTGCCTCCGTAGATGAAGCGAATTCTGATGGCGTTCTGCCTCGTTCTTGTTCTTGAATCGATTGTGGCAGTAGTGGCATTCATATTGCTTTTCATTCTCGTGCATTCTACAAAGTGACGTCAGTAAGAAAATCTAATGGGGGTGCCCGTAGCTCAACGTACTGTAGATCTTCTGCACTGTCGAACTTCTTTGGCTTTTTAGGGCAGCACTCGCATATGAACACCCCCGACAGCTTCGGCATACTATGGTGTTTAGTGTGCCCTGTGCCGTCGCTAGGCGTTTTGCGGTTGCTAGGTGTAGGTTTCGTCTCCGACGTAGTTCGACTATGGTTGGACCGTGATAGTGAGTTCCTTGGCGAAGGGGTATACTGAGGGCTGTGCCCAATGTCGAGATCAGAGAATTGGGAGAGGCCTCCGCTAGGGGACAAGCGATCGTATGGTGATATGTTGGTTATGCTTGTTCCAGTGGGCGATAGCGTGCTAGATGAGCCGTACGACCCATTCCTGGGAGAGGATGCGGCTGAAATCGAGCTTTGATTAGCGTGAAATCGTTGCACTGGAGAAGCCCTCTGTGCTGGGAGATACGATGTGGCGCGGCGGAGGAATAAATCAGGGCTACCACTAGGGATGTCGAGACTAGGTAATCCGTTTTTTGCTTTATTTGAACTGACGATCACACCGTCCTCTCGGGGAGGAGACGAAGCCCGTCTCTTTAGACTCAACTTAGACCCGGGAGAGTAACACTCTGCCCATGGGGGCGTATGGCTGCCGATATTCAAATTTTTTAATCCTGTCTCCTCCTCTACCTGGTCGTCCATATCTGCGTCCTCCATGACGCTGTGGTCATAACTTCCTCCGCCCGATAAACTTGCCACACTGGATGCGTCGTCTGGCGAGCCAAGGATCGAAGAGCTGCCCGACCGTCGGAGAATCCGGTCGCCATTGTGCTCGGCATCTGCATTGTAGGGAGATGCGCTACCAGTGTCAGCTGTAGGGCTCCTGCAATCCATATGTCGCGGGTACGCAAATGGGTTCTGCTCGGGAGATGCCGAGTTTGCGCTAGCCAAGCGTGGTGGTGCTAGATCGGCCGGACTCGAGCCAAAAAATGCAGCTCCATTAAGAGGGCTGGGCTTATTGGACCTCCTTTGAGAGTCGAACGTTGGCAAGAAATTTCTGGGGGGAGTATTTGGAGTCCTCGTTAAGGACCCCTTGGAGGGTTCGGACCGAGCAATTTTCTGAAGCATCGACTTGTCATATGCGTCTGCAGATTCTCGAAAGGCGTTGGCAAGAGGCCCCCGGCCATGCAACTCTGAAGGTGAGCCACTATAGAAATAGCGTTAGTTAAGACTCTGAGCATAAGCGGATATACCGCTACTTGGAGTTGCAAAAACATCAAATTTACGTCGGCCTGCACGATTGCGTAACCGCATGGGAGAGAGGGTCGGGAATAGCAATGGGTTACTGACATCGAAGGAGTTAAAGCAACGCTTGAGAGGCTAGAGTATCCTTCGTCAATATGTCTTGGTCGGGCGTCTCTCAGGCTAATATCTGCGATTCGTTCGATCTTTGGTGGTGGGACGCCATAACCACCGAAGAGGCTTGATGACGGTGGGACGGAGCCATAGCTTTTCTGACCAAAATTGGCATGTCTGTTTGCCAATTCATATCCAATGTCCACCTCACCGGGGAGAAATCTAGGTGGAGGTAATGGCGGAGGTGCGTCCGGTCCAGCACCCGGTATGGGCATCCCTCGCGATGGTAGATCGGTCGTAAAGGGCGACGAGCGACAGACACTGCGACGGTCGGCGTTGGCACTGGGCACATGAATTTGTATTGAAGGCAGCGTGTTCGGGCGAGTGGCGGAGGTGAGACTTGGGTCGTCCATGGCGGCTTAAAGGGTCCAGAAGTCCTTTGGAGCTGAATCATTAGTAGTGTGTACGCGCCAAAATGCGATCATGGAGCTGAGGCATACAAAGTGGCAAAAGGATAATTGGCAGTGAAACGTCGAATGCTATGCACAGACGGGACACGGGAGAAAAGCGAAATTATATAATAGCCAAAAGCATTGATCGCGATGGACGGGGCGGGGCGTTTGAACGCGAGTCGGGGGCGGGACAATCTGGAATTAAATGGGGTTTCGGTCAGCGAAGGCTCCCGTTCTTTGGCGGGTCTGCCTCAGCCCTATACACAGCTGTAGGCGTGGGAAATCGATCGACTTACGCCGTAATGGGAAAGTCCGACCTAGCCCAATAACGACAACGGCAGGGCGGAGGGTAATATAGACAGAAAATTAATTATAGCCGCGACAATCTGGCACACGTTGCCTCCGTAGGCTTTGTCGACATATAGGGACGGACTGAGATCGGGCCTGGGAGAGTTGTTGATCCGGGAGCAGTCTGGATCTTCCCGCCGTTTTATGGCCGCCCGTGTCACCCAAGCAGAAAAGGCGGTATCGCGCGCTCTGGCGGGTGGGGGGGGAGGGAGGAGGTGGAGTGGACCGTATATCTGTGCGGATTCCGGCCACCCAACAAGCCAAAGCCACCAAACGACGGATAGGCGGTTAAACGGTTTTATTGTCCCAGCCCGGGTCGTAGGGCAGAAGGCGAGCCTCGAGCCCAGAGTGCCGCGAACTCTCGTCTACTAGTGCCGCTATTTTATGTAGGATTCGGGACCGGGCCTCGACTGCGAGCAGGCCTCAAAGATTGCGCCCTCGTGCGTCGTTCTAATCGATTAGGTTGCCGTGGGTTAGGACCGGAGAGGTAAGGTGAATTATGTACGACGAATGAGTCGGCTTGTTTGGAACGGGCTGCCGAAGAGTCGGTAAAGCCTGGAAAGTGTGTTTTGGAGGGGTGTGAGAGCTGGAGCTAGCAAGAACAAGTGCAAGCGGCGAGCGAGGGATTGCCGCCCATGGGCCTTTAGCCTTTCTGTCTGGCTCAGGACCAGGCGCGTGTCTCAGACGCTGGAGCAGAGGGGGAACGCGAATAGGCGTCGGGGGCAAAGCTGAGAGAAATGGGATGGAGGTTTTGTCAGAGGTCGGCGCCGGGACAGGTCAGCAAGCCCGGGAAAAGAGAGCCCTCGAGTGCGACGTTTCCGGTCGTCTGCCCGCGTGCGTTCTTTGCCTGCCTGCCTGCTGCTTGTCTGCTGCTGCTTGTCTGCTGCTGCTTGTCTGCTGCTTGTCTGCTGCTTGCCCGAGAGCCTGCTTCTGCTCTTTAACTACCGACTTGCTTCCTGCTGCTTCTGCTTGTGTGCGTCTGGCTGGTGGGTATGAAGGGCAACACCCCAACGCCCGCCAATGCCGTGGGCGAGTTAGAATGTGCCAGGATGGTTGACGTGCAACGGTCGCCACGCAAATCGCTCGCCCAAGGGGGACGGCCTCTCGCTCCTAAAGTACCAGCGTAGTCACTAGGTATTGTGAGAGCATGGGATGTATATAAGACTCATCCGAGGCTGTCTACGCGAGGAAAGCTACTCTTGTGAGACGGCAGTCAAAGGCTACACTACATATGTGGAAGTGAGTTGCGCGGGCAATTACAATGGGGTCGGAAAAGCGGTCCCAGGGCGGGGGGTCCCCAGGGCTGGTCTTGTTGTAACGGCCAGGAAAGGGATCAGAGGAGTCCAGGTGGTGAGCATGTCGACAGGACCAACACCCTGCATGCGTGAAAGCGTCGAGCTATCGGACAGGGAGAGTGAGCATCCGTCAGCCCCGCAAGGCTAGGCAGAGGATCTTCCTAATGTCCCTTGATCGACCGAGCAATAGCCTTATTGCATCCCTGGGAGTTGTAGACCCGATTCTCGGAGGGAAAAGGCAGAGGCAAATGGGCTGACGAGTGCGCCAAGGGCTGGCCGGCCAGCCACTCGCCCAGCACAGATAATACATAGTACACCGACATGTGGTACACTAGCACACGCTCTCCATCCAATGGCCGCGCTACTGCGGAGGGTAGTTTTTGTGCAGACTGCGGGCGGCCAGTCGCGGGCGGCCAGTCGCGGGCGAGTGTGGTGAGGGTGAGAGTGAGTGCTGAGTGTGGAGGATGAGCAAGCAGCACTCTGAATCAGCATTTTGCCGTACCCACATCACCCACATCACCCACATCGGCCAGCATCAGCATCGGCCGCCTGTTTCAGCCGTCTTGTCATACCCTCACTCCGTGGTAAGCGAAAGTTACACGGAGCATGGGCCCTTCCTAGGGGGGGGGGTGCGAGGTGGTGGTGGTGGTGGTGGAGGAGGAGGAGGAGGACGTAGTGGTGGTGGTGTATAATGGCATCATGGATTTGACGATGCACTCTGCACAGGCTCCAATCAATTCGACGTGGTTATCTTAAAATAGAGTTTGTAGCACTGCATCCGGATCCCATTGGAGCCAGTTGCATGACCAGCGAGTTCTTTTTCAACGCGCACCTTTTCCGAGCTGTGACATGTACTCCGTACCCGTCCAGTCATCTTGACCGCGACAACCTCAGGCACCACCTCACACCGAGGGTACATGTACAAAAGCAATGGCATGGAGCGCACGAAAGACGGAGAAGCGTTGTGTGTGGGGGTCAAAGCTACAAGAGTTACAGCACACACTCCGCCACCTCCGTCCATTCAGCCGATCAAGCTAGATTGACAACAACGGGAATTGCACACCTACTGCACGAAAGCACGGGCGCTGGGACGGGAGACGATTAGAATAGCGGTAGATAGGGCTACAGACATGGGTTCGCTGTCGGGATGTTGCGAGGCTGCAAAATTCGTTCATGCAGCAGTACCTAATTGGTGTATTGCTTGGTGGGCTCGCAAGTCCTATAAGGCTACGGAACTGTGCAGGACATCCATGATGGTCCGTCTCAGGGAGGACCTCCCCGAGCAGGCCAGGAAGGGCAGACGCAACGCTGGGCGGAGTACGAGATGGATGTGAGGACAGGGCTGGGCTAAAGGCATGGGCACCGTCGCTCGCTCACAATAACGTAGCGGTAGAAGTATATTATAATGTTTGTATGTATGTATGTATGATGTATGTATGTGTGTACATACATAGTATGTATTGTACCGAGTACGAAGCACTCTGTAAGCACTCTGAGGCTGCTCCCGCCGATCCCAGGTGGGGATGTTGTCCTTAGTAAGGCGGCGATATAGGGCATGGGGCAGTGATTCGCCGCCCCGACCGTCGATCCCGAGCAGGGGCATCCGCTTCGTCTTGGTCGGTTCTCGCCCGCTGGAGAATCTCCGGACGGCTGGACTCGCCAGAACAACTGCGATATTGCTTGCTGGGTGGTGGTCGACCGTACTAGTCCCGTCTGGCTTAGGGGTGAAATCCACCGTTAAGCCCCGCGCCACCCCAACCAACCACGCTACGGGACGCCGCACTCCAGCAATGATCTCAGATTCGCCCGCCTCCCGCCCGCCCAACATCCCCCACCACCAGCACCACCAGCACCACGGGCACCACGGTCTGTGTTGTCTCCCAGCCCTAGCTATGGCGCTCCTGGACAGGGTTCGCGGCGATGAGGCTATCTACATTGGGGGGTACGTCCCCCTCTGTCTCTCCTGTGCTGCTCTCCGCCTTTGCCTCTGCTCGCGGTGCCGTGCTATCCGTCCTGCCTGGCCAGCGGACTGTGCGGAGCACGTGAGCCTGAGACATTTGCACTTCCGGAGTATTGCTAATGCCTGGGCGATTTCCGTCTGCTTACTGTACATACATACAGCATCTTCTCGTTGCGTCGCAAGGACGCCCTGAAACAAGCCAATATTACACATGTCTTGTCTGTGCTCAGTATGCCCCTTGACAGGGATTTGTTTGCGCCCTACAAACACATGGTTGTGAGTGTGGACGACACGGAGGACGAGAACCTCCTCGAGCACTTCACCACCACTAACGGCTTCATTAACGAGGGCCTGGAGGGCGGGGGGGGAGTGCTGGTACACTGGTGAGTGCTCCTGCCTATCGGATTGGCCTTGGCCACCTCAATTTTGCTTGCATTCCTTTGCGGTCTTGATCCCGTCCGATATGAGATGCTTGTTTTACACCCACCACCACCATCCGCTACGAGCGATAACCTCATGTTTTCATCTAATTTAATTAGTCGTGCGGACATGCCGCATCCCCTACCATTTTCACTAAAAATACGAACACTACCAACATTCTATTATATAGTGCCATGGGGAAGTCCAGGTCGGCTACGTGCGTTATGGCTTACCTGATTCACAAATACCACATAACCCCACAGGAGGCGCTTGAACAACTACAGCAAAGCCGTCCGATCTGCGAGCCCAACCCAGGTTTCATGCAGCAATTGGAGTTGTATCATCAGTGGCAGGCACCAGTGGACCTTGGTAGTGAGCCGGCTTATCAACGGTGGCTGTATCGGCGCGAGGTGGAGCTCAGCACTGCCTGTGGGAAGGCTCCCGACAAAATACGCTTCGAGGATGAACAGCCACCCACACTGCCGAACGGCGGTAGTGCCGTCGCAGGCATTGAGCTTCGGTGTCGCAAATGCAGGCAAGTGCTTTTTAATCTAAGGAAGATAACACTGTAAAGTATTGACAAGTGGCATGTAGGCGCATGTTGGCCACTTCCCAATACCTTCTTCCACACAGACCTAGGAATATATCCCCCGATAACCAAGCCACCTACAGCAACTCCACCAGCTCACATCAATCATGCTCGCACCACTTCCTCGATCCGCTTTCTTGGATGAAGGCGGAGCTAGAGCAGGGAAAGCTAGACGGCCGGCTCGAGTGCCCCAAATGCGGGGCTAACGTCGGTAAATATGCATGGCAAGGAATGCGATGCAGTTGCAGCGAGTGGATTGTCCCCGGCATCAGTCTGGCTAGAGGGAAGGTCGACGAAGTGAGATCACGAGCGACAACGTTGGCTCACGGACTGCAGCTGCAGGAGCAGCAGCAACAGCAACAGTGGGGCGCCAATGTAACGCCAGGAGGCCCAGACTCCTTGGAGGCAGTTCCACGAGCAGAGCACCTTTGAGTTTCTATGTTTGTTTTGCTATGTATGGCCTTGGCGGACAAGCATGGAATGGGGGGAAACGTTTATCAGCCAGTCGACCCAACGGCCAACTCGTATTATGCCTGCCTGCTATGCTTACCGAACAACACGGGAGAGCAAAATCGGGGAAAAGGAAACGGATGTGGGGTGGTTTGTTGGGCCCCCGCCTCTACAGGCCCGAAAAAAGCCAAGTAGAAATAAAAGACAGAAGCTCCCTACAGACGGGGGGGGGGGAGGGGTGAGGGAACTCTCTTGATGTCTCGCCTTGTAAGGCTCGTAGTACACACACACTCTAGTCGCACTGTCCTCCGCCGTCCTGCGGGGGCGGTGTTTGAGCATCGTTCCATGCAGCGCACACCACGAAATGTATGTACATACATACGAAGGAGTGATGGGGGCCTTTTTGATTTATTTCCTTTCTCGTTGAATAGTTCCCTCGGCGATTCCGTAACGCGCGCCCCTCTTCACACACACACCCTCCCCCCGAATTAGCCACGTCCCATGTACTCTAGCAGCACTTCGGTCATGTCCTGCCCTTGCTTCTGGCAGGTCTCGCGGGGCAAGATTGGCCGAGGTCTTGGCGCCAAGCCGGCCACGAGCTCCCTAGCTCGGTTAGCTTCAGCCTCCAGCTGAACGGACACACATATGTTGCCGCGGGTTGCTGCGTCATCGCCGGACGGAGAGGGCGAGAAGGGGGGAAGGAGGCAGGAGGGGGAGGGAGGAAGGGGGGGGAGGGGGGGGGAGGGGGGGGGAGGGCAGGGAAGGGAGGGTGGAAGCAGGGAGA
>JAJDFF020000049.1:0-123813 GCA_021527025.2 Geoglossum cookeanum
GAATGGTAAGTCGAAAAAACCCCCCCTAGGCCCTCGAGAAAAAAATCACTTTAAAAAATATCCCCTCTTACCCCCCCCATACACAACCGCATTAACCCCCCCCCCCCCCCCCCCCCCCAAAAAAAAAAAAACAAAAACACTGAAACCGACCACACACACAGCCCGGGACGCTTCTTCGCCGCGGCGCAGATAAAGCTCCTCATCGGCTTCATCCTCATGAACTTCGACCTCGAAATGTCCTTCCCGCACCCCCACAAACCCGGTGAGCCCATCACCAAGGACAAATTCGCCTCCTTCCTGTGCCTCCCAGGTGGCGCCGGCGAGGTAGTGCTGATGAAGCGGCGCAAGGTCGTAGGCGAGCGCGCTTGGGGAGTCAAGACCGGAGGCGGAGGCTATTGAGGGGAATGAGGGAGGGAGAGAAGAGAATTGCCGGCCCCCCGGCCAGCGGAGTCAGAATTGCCCTGTGCGCGTGTGGCATGTGCGGTTTTTTTTATACAATCTACACGACCTACCACTATTACTAACTCAAAAAAAAAAAAACACACCCACGCCCACCGCACCCATTTTTTTCTTTCTCTCCATGTTACCCACCACGAGATTTTAACGAGCTATATCTCTCTCCTTTTCCCTCCCTTTTTTTCATTTCTTTCTAAATAAAAACACCCCCAACCTCTGGTAAAAGGAAGAAATAAAGAAAGAAAGGGGGGATTTGAGAAATTTGAGAAATCTAAGAAATAAATAAAATTTAAAAAAAAAAAAAGATTAGATTTTTATCAGGGGATTGTTTCTTTTGGGAGGAGGGGTGGGGTTTTCTCTTTTTGATGCTCTTGATATGGATGTATAGTCGAGTCGCGCTGCAAGAATATAGTCAGGGCAACGGACTCTATTCTTATAACACAAGATTCTTCGTAGTGCCACTCGACTGTGTTGGATGGAGGTTATCACGATGTAGGCGGTACGAGAGTAGAGTGGACAATGATCGTAGAATTCAAGCTACAAAAGTGGGCGACCCGGTAGACTATGTACTATAGGAACTGCGGGCCCCTTGATACGACTATTAGGTTTACCCCATGCTTACTCTTTGCTTCGTCGCTCATGGCGCCATCACTAACTAACATATGTTTTTTTTTTTTAATTTTTTTTATTTTGAAAGCTGTTGATATGCATATACAGATAGTGTCATAAAGTTTCGACACCCCACCTAAAACATCGGTCGCGAACAGCAACTGACAACTTTTCTATGATATGCGCAACACCCAACTTCTATACAATAGTCACAATTCTGAATTATATTAAAAGCTCTTGCAATATAGAATAATAAATAATAAAAAAAATTTTTTACCACCTTGTATGACCACCTTTTGCTATAATACAAGCCTCCATTCGCTCTGGCATACTAGCAATCAACTTGTTAAACTTTTCTGCCCCAGTACATGCCCATTCCTCCTGAATTGCAACAAGAAGTTCCTTCCGAGACTTAGGAATATATTTTCTATTATTAATTGCCCTTTTTAATTGACTTCAATTTTGTATTCAATCTCTATTACTACTGGTAAAACTGCCTCTTCCAAAACTCGTTGTCGATACTGTTTTCCATTCATGCAACCATCGATAAATATCAAAGGACCTTTTTTGTCTTTAAAAATAAAAGACCAAATTCCAACAGATGTTCTCCCACTTTTAAAAGTAGGTTTTAAACAATCTTCTTTAAATTTCTCTCCAGCACAATGCCAAATCCAATATACCCATCTATCTAATCCCAACTTAATATTATATTCATCAGTGAACATAACCTTTTCCCAATCTTCAGTCTTCCAATACTTATGTGTTAAAGCAAATTCGAGTCGTTTTTGCTTATGTTCAGGCTTGAGAAAAGGTTTTCGTCGAGCAACCCGTTTATGGTATCCATGCTTATCTAAAGCTAACTTTAGAGTATTCAAGGAACAGGAAAATAGTCGACAAAGTGCTCGGGTACTTATACTTCGATTATTAACTGCAATTCGTACCAATTGTTATTCAGCTCAAAGAGATAGTTTGCTTGGAGCTCCGGATCGAGGGTGAGTTGCTGTAGGATTATCTGGATTTTATTCTGCTCTTTTGAGTGTATGACGAATAGTTTCTCGATAGAGGTTGGAGATTTTTGAAATTTGATTATAAGAAAGTTGAGCTTTTTGTAACATCACTACATTGCATGCATGTCTTGGGGTAATATGCTGGAAGTCAGGTATTTTCTCTCCGTTTTGGAAGAAAGAAAATTTTTTTTGGGGGGGAATTGCCCCTGAGCGGCACTTTTCAAAAGCTTCATCTCATTTTGTTTCTATGCATAATTGCGCAATTATGCAAATGTGTCGAAACTTTATGACACTATCTGTACATAATCGCAACATAGCAACTAATAACGGTTTTTCACTTGGCCTGTGGAAGCAAGTAAAGCTCGAGGCTTTGTTCAAAACAATGGCTAATAACGGGATCGTTACGGTTTTGGCTTCTGGATCTGCGGAGGTTGTCTATCAGCTCCTCCGTGAGAGGCGGTACCTCGTCGCTATCTCTTATAGCTTTGTGAGTAGCGCGTGGTTTTTTTTTTACTGATAATGCAATTTTCTCTCCATTTCGAATTCGTTGCTGATTTGTAGGTATTTTTCTTGCCTTTAAGGTTACTTCCTCGTAGAACTTTATGCGAGTAGTGGACCTTCCTTCGCCACATGGCGCTATCAAATTATGCCTAAGATCCGTGATCTCCCGGAGAGTGTTGGTAGGATCCTGTAGCTTAATCCATGTATTGACTTATTGCTATTTAAGTCAGTGTGAACATGATAGCGAGAAGCGGTGCTCGAAGCTCACATTTTCGTAGACTAGCTTGAAGCAACCCCACTGCAGTGCAATGGTACCATATTGTGATCGCCCGCTTTATTCCGGATTCAGGAGTCACTCGATCTCGGTTGGTTGATTCATTAGCAAGCTCTTCAGTAAAGTGGCTATTTTCTAAGTGACTTATGTTATAGCTCAACCATCTAGCTTCATGCGGAAATCCGAAACCGAGGGTCGGGAGGAGGTGGGAGGAGGTGGGCGGGGGGTGGGCGTGAGTGGGCTATGGCTGAACTCGGATGGGTATCAAGAGGAGTGAAAGGTAGAATAGTATCTATGGAATAACTCGTATAGGGGTAATTGGAGGGCAATGTTTGATGGCGGAACGAAGCCAATGGAGGCAGGAAGGCTTACGTCCCGATGCCCGTCTCCTCCTCCGGAAAAACTAGACGAATACTTCCAGGCCACCATGGAAAACACACATGGGGGGAGATCTGGACCGCAGCGAGGGGTTGTAGGTAGGTCTTCCACATGCCTGTTTGCACTCGGGTGTTATCAATTATCATGTATTCATCAGTCGGACAGGTACAGATGATTTCAGTTTCCATCCCAGGAAATCCCCCCATCAACCAGACGAACAGTTCGTCGGCTCTTCAAACTTTAGGGCCGTTGTCCAATGCTCAGGTATAGCCGTGCAGAATGCTGTTGAGACGTCGGAATTGGTTTCTCGGTGGTACAAGAACAAGATCAAACTGTGGTGTCAGTCTCGCCCGGTTGCTGCCGCTTTAAACCCGTGGGCTGGTGAGCCTGGGCGTGATGCTCGTCCTGAGCTTGCGCGAGCACATCTCATCATTTCATAGAATCAATCTCACTCATTCGACTTCGTTCACGCTTGTTCAGACACTCCGGTTAAACAACTACCATCTCACGCGTCATCTTTCCTTGGCCAGAGCAGCAGAACTGTGTGATTGCCCTCACGGACTATTCTTCTATCAAGGGTCTTCTAATGCCTTCACCTGCTACGTACAGAGCTGTCCTTTCTCGTCTAGGGGATATTATCTGAGATCGGATGAGGACCATCCCTGAGAAGATAGTCCTCCAACGCAGCCTCCGACATATGAATATCAATTGTCGACCATTCGCCACCTCCTTCGCTATCTTCTTCGCTATCTCCTTCGCTATCTCTTTCGCTATCTTTCTCTTCAGGATTTTCGATTGAGATGGCTTCGAGAGAAAGAGAAGATTTCATTCCCTCTAAAAGAATTCTCCACGAACCATTTGTCAGGCAAACGAAGGAAAGATAGATCTCTTTCAAGGTGTCGGAATGTCTCCTTAGAAGATCTAGAAGTTCCCCTTGATCAAGAGTAACCGACAAGAAATCTAGAGTGGTCAAACGACTCCACGTCGTAGTGCTGAAAATGTATTTTGGGGAAATGCAAAATACATTGTCGCTGCCAAACCTCAAAATTTCCAAATTTGTGGCCGCTGATAAGATCTTAGCCATATTACCCGTCATCCAGCCGTCAATTCCGTATTCTTCGGCGGTTATCGTGACCTCGCGAAGGCCACGAAAGGCATTACAGCAATGGCTCAAATCCATTTGCGATATTCCTCGGAACACCGCTCCATCCACACCCCTACCGAGATCAAAATCGCTTTCAAGGCTGAGTTCCCGAATATTCGCACCCGTAAGCGACAAGACGCGTGCTATAAGGAGGAACGCTTTATTATATGCAGGCTCAGGTTTCAGAAAATAACTCGATATGCGGCAACTGCCTAGGTAACAAACGAGGTTGGGCGAGACCGTGATTTTCTCGACATTTGGCATCCGCATCAGAGCGGAGCAAAGACGAGCTATGACCTCGCCGGAGTTTTCCATCGCGGTCTGGTCGTTATAATGCTGACCATATTGTGAAAACGCGGTCTCCAGATCCAGGTTCTCCTCTTCAGACTTCGGTTCTTTGAATTTAGGGTAATCATACTTCCGTGATTTGTATAATGCCCTTCTGTACTTCGGAAGCGTTTCAACAAGTTGATATCGGTTGCAGATAAAGACGACTTCCTTGACAGATCTGCTGAGAACAGGATGACACGAAACAGCCGTGAGTCTAGTCAGAGAGCACGACAATGGGCCGCAAGATATGAGAGGCAGGAGGAGGGGGGTTGCAAGGTTTTCGAAGAGTCTGCATGTGAGCCGCACGTTCTCAATGTCACTTGATGGTGGACAGCTGAGTGTCTCAGAAAGTATCCGGAAGACCACAGTCCACAACTCTGGAGGAAGCTGCGGTTGGAACTCCATCGCGCTTGTCGTCGCGAGCAACTCCGACGACCGTCACTATCTGGATGAAGCACTCAGTACTCAGTTTGCCGTGTGGGGGGGGAAACGCAGGGGATTCAACCTCCTGGCAGTGGTATACTTTTGTCCTCACTAGAGCATGGACCTCACCATACGTAGGACGGACAAGTCGACCGTCAAGTTTCAAATGTGGAAGCGGTCCTTTCGCGGGGTGAGGCGAGGGATCAGGGCGGTTTTGATGTCAGTGAGGTAGTGAGGTCGTGTGGAGGCAGAATCTGCGTTGGCGGGAAATTAACTTAGTTTGGTCGCATGGGCTTGGCAGCATATATGAGGGCATAATATTTTTTTAACACTCAAACCACAACGGCCGTCCCACAGAAGATGTTAGAAGGAGGTCCGTTCTAATGTAGGATAGTGGTATTAATCTAGACTAGGACTACGAAGTGGGTTGCCCGTGGGCCTTTTTATATACATAAGGTCCAGCGCGCTAAGAATGATGCTCGTGTTTAACTATGCGAGCTTGTTTCCAACAGAAGACCACCAGAAAAGAAATTATCATTTCACAAATGCCCACCGCGCTCGCGGGATGGGGGATGATAAGGCAGCAGCGATGCAGAGGGTGAGCAAAATGAGGTTCTAACTTTTCCGCTGAGAAAAGCAGCAAAACCGCAGCCAAGATAACGAAAGCCTATACCGATCTCCCCTCTGCCGTTGCGTTGTGGTGGCGGGGCGAGCGATGCCGCTGGTGAGTCTTAAGGCCAACCACCCAACTACTGTAACAACCCTGCCTAACGCTTCAACCCACACACTACTAGAGGCCTAGTCTCAACTGAATTTTAGTCATGACAAGGGGGCGAGAGGTATGCATGCGGTACTAGTTATTTCGTAATGTTCATCGGTCCATTTTACCTGTCTGCTCGTTCCTCCTTTATCCAATGATCATGCTGAGGAAAGTTGACAAGTGAACCTTATCCCCGCCCCTGCATCTCCGCTTAACAACAATGGCGCTGACCTCCACTTTCATAGCTCTCCCGAAATCTTAACGGCGATGTCTACTCCCTCTCTAGCGAACTCCTTCCCGACGGCATCCCTACCACCAATAACAAGTGCGAAGACCACCACTACCAGCTCTATATGCTTGGTGCCACGCTACAAACACTCAGTTCCTTGCGCCCCTCCCTCTAGGAGTTCAGTCCCTAGGACGTGACACCTGGGTATTTTGTAGTGTTTCCCCGTTGTTGAAGGATAGGAAACGCGCTATGTCGGGGCAGAGCTTCAAGATTTGAGGCTGCTTTGTCATGATAAGGAAGGTTCATTCAAGGAAGAGAGGCCATTGGCTGGTTGTTGTGAGGAAGGAGTGCGATGGATTTGGAGAGTGGGACCCTGGCTGTCATTATTGTTAATATTTTTAAGATCGCCAATGTTATAGGGGTCTGGATGCATATATAAGCGGCAGCTAGTAGGTCAATTTATTTATTCGGTCTCCCTGCCCACAACAGTCTATTTATATTTATATTTATCCCAGAGCTTCAATCAGTAGCGGGAAACAACCCCGAGTGCAAGGAGACCATCTTTCTATAGGCCTCAAGAGCTGCATCTCCTAATTCTGACCCCATACCCTCGCTATCTGCAAGTTTCTTGAGCTTCTCTGCCCAAAGCTGCCACTTGTCAAGCCCCCACCTCTTTTCGCTGGAATTCTCACGTCGGTTCTCGACAAATTCGTAGTGAATTTTGGAGCTGGCTAAGAGAATATATACCACGGCCACGGCCACTAAGCAATTTCGTATAACTCCGACAGGATGGTCCTCTTCAAGTCCTTTGGGGATATCGAAGCTAGGGTACTTGCAGCCATCTTCGTATTGGTCGTTGAGGTTAGATTGGATGCAGCGAGCAAGGAAGGCGGAGAAATTGACCCATTCGGCACACGTCTTCTCAAGTTCTTGGCTGTTGGCCCCGGCGGTACTTGCTGTGTCTAGAGTTAGCTGGGTAATCAAGCAGGAGAATGAATATTTCAGATCATACGGAGGTTCCTATTCCAGTTTTCGTCTAAAACGCTCGTAAAGATGGGCTCCTTCGTATACACGAGAGCGTCCTCCTGTAAATTCCTGTTAGGCTCAGGACTGTGACTGACTATTAGGGGAGGGAATAGCGGACATCCCAAATCTTGCACTGCTTTGGCGGCAGCTTGCGTAGCTCAACAATCAGTTGAACGAGAATATCTTGTAGGGCATCGCTGTAAGGTATGAGACGCGCCACGTCAAACACCAGCTCATAGAGACTGTTGAGGAAGCCAGCCGTGCCCTTGTCATTGGCGAACTTCAGGAGCGGATCGGAAGACAGGTATTCCTGATAGTGGGTGTCGATGCGACTAGCTGCCCCCGCAGCTCGGGATTCGTCTGTTGAGAGGAGAGTGTCCCGAATGATCTGGGCAAGACAACGCGTAACGGAATCGGCCTCAGTCGCTGCTATCTCTCTGTCCAGATATTCTATCCAAGACTGCGTCCCATCATTCCTCCCGTTATAGAGGTTGCCTATAGTCTCCATTGTGGTACGACTGACTGATGAATCTTGTCCTGTGTAATCTGCAGGGCGGAAAGGCGATATCTCTTTCTCTGATACAAACTCTTTGGAGTCAACTAAAAAGAGCAATCAATAATAAGAAGTATATTGCTAAGTTTCAGAAGGAACTTCTTATAGCATTTCAGGAGGAATGGGCATGTATTAGGGTAGAGAGGTTCAACAAGTTGATTGCTAGTATGCCAGAGCGAATGGAGGCTTGTATTATGGCAAAGGGAGGCCATACAAAGTGGTATTTTTTTTTTATTGTATAATCTTATTCTACATATTAAGAGCTTTTTTTTTACTCAAAATTAGATCTGTAATGTAAGAGTTGGGTGTTGCGCATGCTATTGAAGAGTTGCTAGTCACTTCGTTGTATATTTAATAGAATACATGAGACTCGCCCGCTGGCTTCGCCTTCTGCTCTACAGCGTGTGTATGTAATATATATATATTATCTCTTTCCAAGCTACAGAAGAAACGCCCTTCCCCCCGCCTTCCTCCCTTCCTCCCAATCGTTCCTTCGTTCCTTCCTTTCGTTGTCAACGACGACGACGACGGCGACCGAAACAAAAGTTTAAAAAGGGGAGAGAAAAAAAAAAAAACCTCGAAACAAAAACCATACGCTATGCCACGCGACGCTTATGCTTATGCTTATGCCTGTCCTATGCTTTTTTTTTTTTTTTTTTTTTTTTTTAATTAAAAAAAAAAAAAAGAGAAGAAAAGATTTCGCGCTTCATGTGTAAAACGGATTGGGGAATAATAAAAAAGGTAATGAAAACGATACATACAATGAAATGAACAAAAAAATGGAATCTATCGCTTTGATATCGCTCACTGGATGACAAAAAAAAAGAATAGATAATAACGACCTGGCTGTTTTTGTAACCCCTTCATCCCAAATATAAAAAAAAAAGCAAATAGAAATCGCAACAGCAATAGCACCTTACGCCACCGGATCCACGTCAGTGTCAAATGCCAAAACCGTAACGCCGCCCGAGGCATGTCCCACGGCTAGCAGAAGCTCGCCGGCAGCAGCTGAATCGGCAAAAGCATGGACGTTTGGTTTGCGGTCGGGCGGGAAGTGGAGGATATTGATGGTGTTCCAGGCGATCCACTGCGCAGAGTCGTCGATGGAGTAGGGGTTGTTGTTGTCGTTGCTGGCGTTGTTGTTGTTGTTGTTGTTGGTGTTGAATTGGGGGGGGATTTGGGTTTTGAGGTCAAAGGGGGGCGGGTCGAAGGATTCGGTTTCCACGGCGGATTGCGCTTTGTGGCGGTGGTGGTGGAGGTGCGGGCGGTGGAGGTGGAGGTGAAGGTGCGTGTCGGTGGCGGTGCGGGGGAGGGGGGGTTTTTCGTCTTTGGGAGCCCGTTTTTCGTCGTTGTGCCGGTGGAGATGTGAGTGGCGGGGAGAGTCTGGGGGGGTGCCGTCGTTAGGGGTAGGGGGTTGGGACGGTTTTGGTTTTTGGTCATTGTCGTTGTGGTGGCGGTGGATGTGGAGATGGGGAAGCCGGCTCTCGTGGCGGCGTTTGACGGGGGAACCCTCGAGGGACGCGCGGGGGAGCCCGGCGCTGAGGTCCCAGATCTTGACGGCGCCGTCGCGGGAGGCCGATGCGAGATGCCTGGCGTCGGGCGAGAAGGCGACGGACCAGACGCCGGCGGAGTGGCCCTCGAGCGTGTTCTGGAGCGAGCCGGTGGCGGTGTCCCAGAGCTTGACGGTGCAGTCGCGCGATGCGGAAGCAAGGTGCATGCCGTTGGGCGAGAAGGCGACGGATAGGACTCCGGCCGAGTGGTTGTCAAGGATACAATCGAGGGAGCCGTCTTGCGCGTCCCAGAGCCGTACGGTGCAGTCGTCTGACGTGGAGGCGAGGCGTAGCCCGTCGGGCGAGAAGACGACTGACCAGATGAAGTCAGAGTGGCCTTCCATCGCGGCTTGGAGCTCGCCTGTCTTGGTGTCCCAGAGCTTGATCATGCAGTCTGTAGCAGAGGCCACACGGTGTCTGTCGGGTGAGAACACCACCGAGTGTACGCCACCCGCCTGGCCTTCTAGTGTGCCCTGCACTTCTCTCGTCTTCACGTCCCAGAGCTTGACCGTGCGGTCGTCCGAAGCAGACACGAGGTGCTGCCTGTCCGGCGAGAACACCACCAAACGGACGCAATCCGAGTGGCCGTGTAGCGTGTCCTCTAGGGCTCCAGTCTTTGCATCCCACATCTTGACGGTGCCGTCCTTGGATGCCGATGCGAGTTCCTGTCCATCCGGCGAGAACGCTACGGACCAGATCTGGTCGGAATGGCCTTTTAACGTGTTCTGCAGCTCCCCCGTTTTTGCATCCCAAAGCCTAATTGTGGCATCCGACACTGACACGAGGGTCTGCCCATCTGGCGAGAATGCCACCGATCGTACTCCACCAGAATGGCCTTCTAATGTGTTTTGCAACACTCCTGTCGCTGTATCCCAGATATTGACCGTGCCGTCTCTGGAGGCAGTCGCAAGGAGCTGCCCATCTGGCGAGAGTACTACCGCCCAGAGCCAATCCAAATGGCCTTTCAACGTACGTAGCAGCTCTCCTGTGTTTACATCCCAGATACTGATGCAACGGTCGTCCGATGCAGATGCAAGAGTCTGCCCATCAGGTGAGAATGCCACCCACCAGGCACCGGCTGAGTGGTCTTTCAAGGTTCTCTCTAGCGTTCCTGATTTGATATCCCAGATCTTCACTGTGCGGTCGTCTGCTGCAGATGCGAGACGCCGTCCGTCGGGCGAGTACTCCAACCCCCAGATGGTGGCCGTATGGCCTTCCAATGTGCTTTCAAGTGTTCCTGTTTTTGCGTCCCAGAGTCGCACTGTGCAGTCGTCTGCCGCAGTCGCAATGTGTTGGTTGTCGGGTGAAAATTTCACCCACCAGACCACGCCCAAGTGGCCCTCCAGCGTGCTTTGCAGCTTTCCCGTCTTGGTATCCCAAATTTTGATTATGCGGTCCCTCGACGCGGTGGCAAGATATTGCCCATCCGGCGAGAACTCGATAAGCCACATCCAGCCTGCATGACCTTCCATAGTCTGTACGGAGGGACTCCAGTCTTGTTCAACTGCCGGTAAATGTTTAATCCAGGGAGGTAGCAGGTGCGAGAACTGCCTTTTGATTACGCTCGTCTTCGGACTGAATACGAGAGCAGAGGCGTAGGTTTGGAGGGGAGCCTTTGCGATGATAGCCCTATTCGTTAGAAGGAATTGTTTTGCATCATCGACCATAGCGAGTAACTCAGTTTGTTTTCCCTGCTTCTATTTGGCCAGTTAGCATCTACTGCCTATTGAGCAATCACGGGCCAACTTACCCTAAGCAGGGTTTGTAGGTCTGTTACTATGCGCAGGCCTTTGGACATCTCCCCAATTAAAGCGACAGCCTCGAGCCAATGAAGGAAGTGTTCCTGGAGAAATTTATGAACCGGTCCATTATCATCACACAGACCGGCCTTGCTCTGCTGGAGGTGATCACACCAGTAGAGGCAGGCATAGCGAACCGCTGTAGGGAAATGGTGCTCCACAGTGCTCCGATTTAACTCACTTGTGAGGGCGCCTGGAGTATGTAAATTGCAAACATTCCTTTTCAGGTTCTTTGATAGAAGCCGCAGGCATCTTTCGGTAACCTCCTTGTGCGCCTCCTCCTTGTCGACGAAAAATTGAGGATCCGCGCACCTCTCCTCGTCCAGTAAGAAATCGCGAAACGAAGGGTGAAGTAGTCGGACCGGAGAGTTTGGGTTTTGTGAGATATCCAAAATGGAATGCAAAGACTTTAACGCCACTGCGTGTGCCCTCGGTTCCACTTGAAGAAGCTCGGCCAGACCGGTGGGGGTAAGCGGCTCAAATAGGATGACGATAGAACCGACAATCTGCCTGAATCTCAGACACAGTTTGGTCTTCTCCCTTTCGTCGCAGTCATCCCCAATAACAGAGTGCTTCAAGACCTGAGTGTATATTTCGTCAAGCTTCCGCGTAGGCGACTTACCGGCAGAGTCTCCTTGGAAAACCAGGGTAAGACGTTCCTCTGGAAGCCATTTTGCATCTCCAATGAAACGACACGCCGTCGCAGCGTAGATGAATAAACCGTTTGCCTTCCGGACTAGAAGTTCGATGTTTCGTGGTCCCGGCCAATCAGGAGGGAGCTCATGATCGGTTCTGATTTTTTCGAGCTCCTTTTGGAGGAAGACGGAAATGTCGTGATGGACAACGGTCTGAGGTATCGTGTGGAGCGCCAGATCCTGGTACACGCCCTTGGTGAGGGCACGGAAGCAAACCTGAATGGAGCTTTCGGGCCTGCTGGTTACAAGCGTTCGTAGCCGTATTTCCTTTAGGGTCTTTGCCTCGGAGAGTAGCTGGATTATCACCTTGACATCGTCCTCACTTCCGCATTCATCCAGAGCATCAATCACGATAACTAAGTCCGAAACTGGAAGATCTTGGCTCCTGAGCATTTTGATTGGCCGGAGGATAAGCTGCTCCCACTGGCTGCGCAGAGAATTGTGAACGACGTCGGAATGCTCAGCTATGGCGTCGGAGATGTGGCGCTTGAGGGCAGGCGACATGTTTGCTAGCTGAGCGGCAAGCGTACCGATAAACTTGGTGGCATTCGCAAGATCACCTTCGCCCCTGGAGAAGAAGAAGCTCCCCCCGAGTCGTCCCTGGGCCTCTAATTTTCCAGCAATCGTGCGAGCAATGGTGGACTTGCCCGTACCAGCCATCCCATTCAACCAGAATATACACTCGTCGCCTGAGTTGGTGCTCCATTCCATAATCTGCTGAAGAAGATCGACTCGGGTATCGGGGAGGCATTGGGACTCGTGTTGGCGACGATACGAGTTGAAGGCAGCACCATCGGGGTTGGGTAGCCTGGCTATGTTCTGGCTCTGCTCCAGAGACTAAAGAAAAAAAATATATGAGCATAGCACGGAAAAAAAATTAAAGGTTGAAAAAAAAAAAAAAAAAAAGTATCTACTAGAAAGAGCGAGAACTTACATCGACACCAGCTTTAGTATCCGCAGCTAGGGCCAGACTAAAAGTAAGCTTGCGGCCTTGGAGCCTTGAGATTTCCTCTTCCACCTCCTTGCCAGTAAACGGCCACGCCAACGCCCGAAGTTTTAGACGTCTCATGATCCCCCGACTGGCATTGACCCCTGGATCCAATTTATTCCGGATTGCTTCGAGCTCCGTCAAGCATTTCCGGATGTGTCCACCGTCCAACACCGAGGTCTTGCCCGCCTTTTGGTTCATCACACTCTCGTGCACCTTCTCCAAAACGCCGACGAGCACCAACACCTCCTCGCATAATCGCTCCCTATCTTTCTTGGCATTTTTGACCCCCGAGTAGTACTTTGCGCAGAGAGATACGACCTCTTTCGATATCTGTATGATGGCGATCACGCTGGCTACCTCGCCCACGCCCGACATTATGGGGGGAGAGGGGGAGGGATGGACCCGAGTAGCAGCAGCAGCAGCAGCAGAAAAGGGTTGAGAGATGGAAAGAATGCAAAAGGGGATTGAGGAGTCGGAAAAGGAACCGGTTTGCGGGGGTGGTGGAAGCTAATATGTCCCGCCCAAGGCGGCTCAAACAGAACCAAGGGGCGTCTAGACGTTATTGGCTGGGAGGGGAGGGGGGGAAGGGGGGAAACACTCACACAATACGCGGCGCCTGACGAAACGCGACACTTGAGGCCGGCAGTGCGCAGTTGCCAAACTCCCCCTCCAGCACTAGGCCCTGCATAGCAGCCTCGGGTCGTGAGTCACCCGCGCCTCGTCTTGTCTGCAGCAGCAGCAGCAGCAGCAGCAGCAGCAGCAGTAGTCTAGTCTCTCTCGCAGCGTGCGCACACGCACGCTGTGCTCTGTTACTTCCATGCCACGATGAAAATGTACAACCAATTACCAGCACAAACCAGTTACAGGTATGATGTCGTACGCGCGAAATAACAATAGAGTTCGTTTGCCTGGGGCGGGGTGGGGGCCAGAGCGCAGAATTGTCTCAGTCAAGGGCGCCAATCGAACGAACCAGACCCCGCGAGGCCACCAACCAGCACCGCCAGTACTATACCATAGTAGTCTGCTGTGGCTCTACGCTAAGTAGAGTAGTAAGGCGGCCGCAGAAAAATACGGGGTGGGCTGTGCATTAAGGGCCATCAGGCTCGATTATTGACGGGCATCTTGCTCCGCCGGGGCACTGCTGCTGCTGCTGCTGCTGCTGCTGCTGCCGCTTGCCGCACTGCTGGGTGGTGAGCGGTCTGGAGTTTGGTGCTGCTGGTGCTGCTGGTGCTGCTGGTGGTGGTTTTTGCTGCGGCCGATGCGCAAATTGTACAAAGCAGAGGAGGAAGAGGAGGCCTGAAGGGCTGAATGAAGGGCTGAAGGGCGGGCGGTGGTTCTAGGTTGTACATGTACTTCTTACACGCAGTTAGTTACACGCACTACGGCAAGTCTCTGCCCACTTGCACCCACCCACCGCCCACCTCGCCATACATACATACATACATACATACATACATACATGCATACATACACTATTACTCGCTTGTCGTGCGCAAGGGCTGGATAAAGGCACAAGACCCCCCCCCCCCCCCGAACGCCGTAGAAGTCATAACTATAACTCTCTGCAGCTCTAGCTCTCTAGCTCTCTCTAGCTCTGCAATTTTCTCCGCTTGGGGAGTAAGTTATACAAGAACACAATACAAATACAAACACTATGCAAAGTATACATATGTAGATAGATATATTACAACCCCCCCGTATCTGCGGTATTATTATTTATTATTATTATTATTATTATTATTTATTATTATTATTTATTATTATTATAAAGTTGTTTTTTTGCCATGTACGCCACACACACACACACACACACACACACACACACACAGCAAAAAAACCCCTTGTTCTCTGTTCTGTGTGTTCTGTGGCGCACGGCAGCACATCCCGACCCCCGACCGGCGCAAAACTCGGTCCCTCTCCCAGCCAAGCCAAGCCAAGCCATCCCCATCCTCTCGGCTCATCCTCCCGACCCATGTTATCCATTCCTCCTTTCCTCCCTCCTCCCCTCTCATTGCGCCATTCCACTCCCTCCCCTGCCCTGGCCCACCCCCTCTCCCTTCCCGCTAAAATCACCCCGGGTTCGCTCTGCCACGTCTAAAGTCACACACACACATACACAGTCCAGTCCCAGTGCCCCCAGTCGGAACAAAAAAAAATCCCGTCGCAACCCCGGCATATGGCAACCCAACCCATCCCATTGCATCCTCAACCATCAAAAAAAAAAAAAAAAAAAACAAAAACAGTTCATTACCCCGCTAAATAAATAATTAAAAAAAAAACCCCCCAGAAAAAAAAAGTGAGGCGGCGTTTGGCTATCTCCTTTTTTTCTTTTCTCGAAACCCCCGGAAGAAGGTAGAGTAGGCTTTTTTTTTTATTGCTAGGACAAGAATACCCTAAATTAAACCAAAAAAAAAAAAAAAAAAAAAAAAATAGCAGAAGCAGATTCTCGCCAATATACCGCCTGCCGATTCGACCCGGTCTACCTGTTGGTTTGTGATTCTGATGAAGAGTGCGGGGAGCACAACAGAAGTGATGATGTGATTAGGGTGATAAGATGACAATTGGGACTAGAAATAGGATGACCGGGATTTTGAACATGACAATGGCGATATAGTGCTAGCACTTGGGGGGGAAACTGGTTTCAGAAGTACTTGTACTCAATATTCCAGTAGCAAAGTAACACCCAGGTAGGTAGTCTTGCGGTCGATATCTAACATCACATTTTCCTCTTGAAAACGTATGTTGTTTAACGGCAGTTTATCCCCCTGCTTTTTCAGACCATCAAGTTCGGTTTTTGAGTATACTCCATCTCGGAACCGCAAATGTCCTTCAACGAAGTTCAATCCGAATAATCGGGGTCAAAATAACAATCTGACTTTTCCCCCCCTCCTCCGTCGTCACATCGCCTGCGTCTTCTACTGCTGGCTTAGCAGTGCCCTTCTTTTCCCACTTATCCAACCCTACTTTCTGCTTTTCCGAGACTACGAATCGCTCCTCGTACGCAGCCCGGACCACAACTCCTCGTCCTCCATTTGAAAGTCGCCACATGAGATACAAGGTATAGCACTGTGTTAAAGACTCTAGCGCTATCCTTCACCTCATCCTTGAAATCCCCGAGCAGGATTAGATATAATAACCTGAAAGCTGCATCGCGCGCCTTCGACTTGTCCCCCTTGATATCCCGCCGCTCCTCGCGATCATAGTCGCTCTGGCCGGATTTCAGATCGTTGGAAAAATCTCGTTGATGGATTGGCCCCACCGAGAACGTCAATGCAGAGATAATCGTACGTTGTCGCAGAGAATGCGGTGCTGGGAAGAGGTTGGCAAGGGAGGGATTGGAAACACGGGTGATAGCTAGGTTCGATCCCCTTGAGGGCTATGTCGAGGAGAGGGATAGGTTCATGAACAAATTCTGTTGGTTGTGACTGGGCGTTGGCTTGAAAGTCGACGAAGAATGACAGGTATGGTATTTTGGATACGTCAATATCATACCGCACATCCCCAACTCTGATAGCAGTCCTTGGAGTTGACGTCATATAGAAGCACGTCAGCTTGTCGACCTTCGTTCACTTTTTGGAAGCTTGCTAACCTTAGACATGTTTAGTTGCTTCATCGGAGTCAGATCCTCGGAGGATCGAACGACATCTCTAGACACCTTACGTAAGGGATTCCTAGGAGCCTGTATCACTGGGTCATTAGACGATAGTGTGGAGTTGTAGTTACACAACATGGCTGCCATGCCGGCATTCCGATCGTCTAGCCACATGAATAATTATATTGTCGACTCACTGCTTCCGATTATCATTTCTTCGAAAAATCGGATCAAAGCAGGCATAAAACTTTGACACCATGAGCTCCCGTTGTGTTCTCTGCGATCGATCTTTCAATAGCAACGAGGCGCTGCAACAGCACCTACGCGACTCTCCGGTTCATGCTCTGTCCTTCGACTGCGACGACTGTGATCGATCCTTCGTCAGCGAAGAGGCGTTACAGCAGCACCTGCGGGATTCACCAGTACATGCTCCGTCCTTCGACTGCGACGACTGTGATCGATCTTTCGATAGCGAAGAGGCGTTACAGCAGCACCTGCGGGATTCACCAGCGCATACTCTGTCTTTCGACTGTGAGACTTGTGATCGATCCTTCGTCAGCGAAGAGGCGTTACAGCAGCACTTGCGAGATTCACTAGCGCATGCTCCGTCCTTCGACTGTGAGACTTGCGATCGATCCTTCGTCAGCGATGAGGCGTTACAGCAGCACCTGCGGGATTCACCAGTACATGCTCCGTCCTTCGACTGCGACGACTGTGATCGATCTTTCAATAGCAATGAGGCGCTGCAACAGCACCTACGCGACTCTCCGGTTCATGCTCCGTCCTTCGACTGCGACGACTGTGATCGATCTTTCGATAGCGAAGAGGCATTACAGCAGCACTTGCGAGATTCACTAGCTCATGCTCCGTCCTTTGACTGTGAGACTTGCGATCGATCCTTCGTCAGCGAAGAGGCGTTACAGCAGCACTTGCGAGATTCACTAGCGCATGCTCCGTCCTTTGACTGTGAGACTTGCGATCGATCCTTCATCAGCGATGAGGCATTACAGCAGCACCTGCGGGATTCACCAATACATGCTCCGTCCTTCGACTGTGAGACTTGCGATCAATCCTTCGTCAGCGAAGAGGCGTTACAGCAGCACTTGCGAGATTCACTAGCGCATGCTCCGTCCTTCGACTGTGAGACTTGCGATCGATCCTTCCGCAACGAGGAGGCTTTGGAGCAGCACCTGCGGGCCTCTCGCATTCACCAACAAGATACGGAAACCCCCTTGGATGTCTTTTTCCGCTCTTTCCCAACGTTTGATTATGATCCTTCTCTCCCACCAGCAAGTTCGTATGCCAAGTTGCAAAAATACGAAAGGTGGCGTCGTGACTCTGCCGAGTCAAAAGATGCGTGGGACAGATACCAAGATGCGCTGGAAAGCGAACTACGTATGTGGTATGGTGCAGAGAACGATTTGACTGCGTGGCATGCGCTTTGTCGTGCAATTGGTGTCGAGCCGCTTCCGAAAACGTGTGAGCAATGCGAGGAGGTAGGAGACCGTGTAACGAAAGTTAGTAGACTTATACTAACACGGATCATAGGCTGCACGAAGAACACATGTTAATATCGTTGATTTGATAGAGTGGGGACGGAGCGACAGTAAGGAGCATGTTCAGACCTTCGACACTGTGGCAGAGCTGCGAGACTACACCAAGAAGACATGTAAGATATTTCGCAACACGCTCGACCGAGAAAGCGGCAATGTTGTCTTGAGACACCTGCTCCGGAAGATCTTTCGAGAGAGCTCATGAAGGGTAAACGGCATTAGACGTTGGTGTTCGCTCGCCTGCTTATGCAACCTACTTTGACAACTCCTAGTTAGATAAGCCAGTTGTTTACAGTTACATTCTGGCTAAATGCCGGTGCTCTATGGTAGTCTAGCCTCGTGTCAGCCACAGCCCTACATGAGTGAAATTAACATGGCACTGTAAATTACGGTATACGGGACGTGCGGGGGTCATGTTCGTACTGTGGAGGCAGATTCTGAGCCCGGGCGACTAGCTAGAATTCTTGGCGCGGGTAGTTTAGCTTACATGTCCTACCTCGGTTTTCCGTAGCTTGAAGGCACACGAACGAGAGCATTGAGCACCCTACCCACTGGCCCGATACCCTCCACCGTACTAGCCAGGATTCGTGGGGTCGACCGCCCTGACTAAAGGTACATGTACCGACCGAAACACGTGGCGCGGCGACCTTGAAGCAGCCACAGAGGCTGGTGACAATTTTTCCGAGCCACGGTAGAGTAAGGCTCGGGTAAAAGCCTTTTTGTTTACAAGTATTAGGAGGAGTCTCTCATGTGTGCTATGTGTACTCGGGGCCAAGTTAAGTAAGTCTCTGGCACCAAACTTTTAGCTTCTTATTTTAGCGTGAACCTCATCTGTAGTAAGTGCCTGCAAAAACTCGAAACCAATGGCTGAGCCAAATTATTGTCTAAAGTGTGAATGCAATAATTTCTGTTGGTAGCAACTTCAACATGGTGTTGCTCTTATGAAGGGGGTGGGGGGGGGGCTAGAGACCCGTTTTTTTGGTTACAAAAATTTGCGTGCACAGACGGGTTTTGTTGGCAAAAAGTTGGGAGGGGGAGGAGGGGGGCAGAGACTTAGAGAATCCCCACACACCCTACAAGCTAGAGGCAGAGGCAAGCCAACCCCCGCCAAGCACAGGTGACCAAACTACAAGTTGGGGGGTGAACCGCACCAAACAATTCGCCGCCCAGGTGTTAGTACAGTAAGCTACTTCCGTCCGGTGCAGATTCTGGAGAACAATTGACTGACTGATAAGCAGAGTCACCAAAGCAGACAACACGCAGAGCTGTATTTTTTGCCCGCGCTTCCGTAAACATACAAAGCCTATTTACTAACATGGTATTGCGACATATATAAAAAAAAAAAAAAAGGCTCGCTTGCGGCCCTTGTTCCTATGACCGGCCGCAGGAATGACCTGTTTTGGATAGTTTTCCAGAGCCCTGTCGAAGAGAAAAGTGATTGAAGGCTTAGAAACCATAAAAGAAAGAATTGGCGGGTTGGGGGGAGGGGAAACATATAGTATATTGTGTATGTGTTTGTGAGTTTGCTATATATTGCTGTCGAGAAAAAAAAAAAAAAAAAAAAAAACGGTGCTGGCTATCTATATGTTGGACTTCTTCCACCAGTCGTATTAGCGGTGATTGCGTAATTTGCCAATAAATTCGGGGCTTCGTAAAGATGGATTCAAGAAGGCAGCTGAAAAAAGGAGTATGGAGACCTAGTACAACGGGATACGCTCGAGAAGGTAGAACAATCAAAGGACACAAGAGTACTCTAGGTACGATGGGTATTCATGTACAAATTTGACACAGATGAATATATATATATATATATATATATATATACATGTAATAAGTTACCGTGCTCATAATATCTTCCTCTTCGTATACAGGTATTTTAACTCTAGAGAGAAAACTATACAACTATGCTGGCAAAAAAAAAAAAAAAAAAAAAAAAAAGCAGTCCTTTGAAGATCGACTGCGCTAAGGTTCGATGCTTTGTCCTCTTGGTTTCATGGCAAGATAAATAATCCCATAGAATAATAGCGCCACCAATGATGCAAGGTAGCCGAATCCTAGTAATAGAAATTCGACAATGGAGAGATGCAAGAGTTTGGTTACCGTGCTCCAAAGAGCTGCTGCGTTCTGCTGCAGTTTAGTGAATTTCCGGTTTGGGAGTAGCCCTATGCCCTTGAGGCGCCGGATCATAGAGCTCATGGGGCCCAAGGACGCTGTTTAGTATTAGGATTTTATCTGGTACGGATAACGGATATCGGAGGTGACGCACCAAAGGTTTGTGGCATTACCATGTCATGTGGGCTCAGCACATTACCACTGTCGTTGCCACGACTCTGGGACCCTCTAGAGGGGTTACCACTTCTTTGCGTATCGGTGACAAGCCGCAAAGTAGCCAGAATTTCTGCATCATCTTCGGTCGAGACATATCGCGGCCGCGGTTGGTACGGCCAAATACTCAATGCAATAGCGGTGCGTGGATGCGGCTCCGCAGCGCAATCTTCAGCCATCTGGAGGGGATTTCGGCCACAGGGGTCCTGCCTTGCGATGTTCGCACCATTCTCAAGGAGCGTCTTAACACATGCTGCACGTCCATAGTGTATTGCGAACGTCAGCCAGGTAAACCGACCAACAATATCGCCCTTGATCACGACACGGCTGCCGCCATGGAGCTTTCCGATCTTTTGATTTCTGCTCATGCAGAAACCGCGATCGAAGGATGACTGCAAGATCGAGGGGAGATCGAGGATGATGGCGATGAGGATATAGCTATTAAGTAGCTCCGGCGCTTTTGAACTGAAAACGTCGTTTGGACTGAGGAAGAATCTATCGATGAGTTTATCCGCCGCCGTAGAGCAATATCCGCGGACCTCGTCTGACCTCAATAGGAGCGAAAGCATTTCCTCCTCTCTTTGCGCGAGATGGTCGGGTTCTGCCCGTTCCGCTAGCGTCAGTATCATTCCCCTCCTCGATGTTGCATACTTGGTTGGCGGAAGTGCCATTGGGTGACGAGAGAGATATATAAGCGCCCATGTCGGCGCTGCGCCAGCATCCAGTAAGGTCTTGAAGGTGTCAGGATTGCCCCATCGCGCAGCTTTGCTAAGATAGCTGAGTCGCAGCCATGGCATTACCTCGTTGCCGTCCGTCTCGTTGATGTCGAATCCTGCTCTCAGGAATGGAGTAAACATTGCCCCAGTTCCCCATTTACTGAGGATCTTTAGCAGCTCGATTCTATCCTTGGTAGGTGCGCTTTGAACCTCAGCAATAATGGCTTCGATGCCAAAGGCTGCATCTAATTGGCTGGAGATCCCAGAGGAGTAGAATGGCGACCGGTATGAGGTGAGATAACACTGGAGCGCTCTACGGAAAGGCTCATCCGTATGCGCGAGTACACCGATAAGCCACCTGTCGATGGGCAAGAGCTCGCCGGTCGTCCACGGCTCCGGCTGGCGAAAGAGGTAATCGCGCACGCAATCGAATGTCGCGCCGTGGCGCATGACCAGGGACATGATCGTTCCATGACTGCCATGCCTCCAAAACATGTTGCCCCCATGACTCAAAAAGGCATCCAGGGAGTCTCTTAGCTGCTGCTGGGACTGCTTCGTAAGAGATATAAGGACTCGCGAGTGGAATGAGGCCAACCTATCTTGTTAGTGGGTGCCTTGTAGTTGAAGGTGTAGTTAGGTATACATGGGATCGTCGTTTCTGCAACACTCTTTGAGTAGAAATTTGTACATATCTAGAGCTTTGTACTGGCAATTCGGTTTCTCTACCCGTACCGCAAAGGCCTATTAAAAAGATGGAATGGTTAATAGTGGGTCCGGGGGGGGGGGGGGGGGGATAAATTGCGTAGAGTCTGAAACCTACCTCAAGTAAAGGCATCGGTTTACGGAGCAAAACGTGATCTGTCGGCCGCGCAACACCCGTACGAAAGAGCCTCCGCAGAACCGCAATATTAAAATTCGTGATCGCGGCCTTTAATTCTGCATTTGGGTTATAGCTTATTGGCGTCAATGACAAAGTCATCCCCGGGAGACCACCGTCGGTGGTCTTACGCATCTGGAGTTCCCATTGGAGAACAATATAGGATAGCCATGGTGGTGGGACGAATGCTAGGATGTGACGAGCGCGGTGGTTGCGTGAACCTTTCTCGTCCGTGATAGAATTGTACGTTGTGACGACATTCCAGAATGGCAATGAGAAATGTTGGGTCCTCCTGGCAACGACGGCTGCATTGCGGCGGTTGGTTATATTTCGATTACCAGCGCCGCTTCCTCTCTGCCTGTTATTGGATGTATGGCCGGGGTAGGCGGCACCAGAGCTGAGCTGTCTCTGCATCTCCCGCAGGCGGCCGTCGATGTTGGCAAGGGCCGCCTGATGGAGCTTGTGCTGGGCATTCTGTGAGGAATGGAGGTTCACTAGCGAAGAGGAGACGAATTCGAGTCCGGCGCTGCTTATCATCGAAAGCTGGGCCGCGTGATTTGAAGCCGCGTCGAGCTTTCGGCTTTAGTCACACGCGGATTTCCTATTAGATGCTCTATATCTCCTCGTAGGATTGGATATCTTGGTGCTCTTACTGGCTTAGGATCATGAGTAGAAGCGTCAGAGTTCCTACGTGAGAAGATATCAGGCGTTGGTGCTCCCGAACAGCATCTTCTTGGAGGATATGCCGGATCCGCAGTGTCAGGAGTTTCTGGGGGCCAACGGCAGCATGGCTTTCAAGGAGGCCTTTCACTCTCAGTATAGCATCTGTGAATCCTTCCATGTCTTCATGCATTTGCTCCCCCACTCGAGTGAGCAACATTTGGAGGCCTGAAGTATTGGCATGCTCGGCTTGATTGTCCTGCTGTAATTGGCGCTGCACTTCAGAGAGCAGGACTTCGTAGCCCCTTAATTGCCGCAAAAGGCGCTCGATATCTTCCGGTGCGTTCTTGAGTCTTCGGCGGAGGTTGTATAGTGTCTTCGAGGCGTTGACAACGAGTGTTGCGATCGTCGCGAGGCTGGCAGCGAAGCCGACAAAGGCGATGGTGGTAGAAGCGGGATCCATATCCCATGCCGGGACCCTGAGTGGCGGATTGCCTCGTTCGGTATGGTAGGAGATGGAAATCTAGGTGGTTGTGCTGGAGACATTGTGGGGCTGTGAAGGGCTGGAGTCCATCGAGAGTACGAGCGGCCTGGAGGCCCACCGTGACGAATTGGGTAAGTGCGGTGCCGCTTTCACCGGGATATTCTTGGCATCGCTTTGTTCTAATGCCCTACTAGAGTCTTTGTACTCCGTGCTCTGTGCACTGCGCCTACTCCTTCATCTCCTGTCGTGGCATCTTGAGCTCAGAGTCGTGTTACTCTTGGTTGAGATTCTAGGCTAGGTGTAGAGTTTAAGCCGGACGAAATAGGTATTATATTGCTAACTTCTGCAAAACCAAGTTAAAAGCACTGCGGGGGCATTGCCTATGTCTCGAATAGCCTACTCGGGATGGCCTATAGAACCTGGGTGTGCTATGTCTGTTTCTGTTGGAGGTAACACGGTAACGACAGACTGAATTCTTGTTATGAGGCAATGCCTCTACATATAAGCAGCGCGGAGCATTGCTCAGAAGGCAAATAGGGGTCGGAAACTTCATTGCCCCGAACCGTGCGACATGTGGTGGTCTCATGAGACCGCCACATCGATACCGCACATCGTCAAAACTTCAACAGTTTCAGTGTGTTTTGGGCATTCAATATGTGGGTTTTAGAGGCCCGCGCGTAACTGGGTTAATTGGGTGATTAGATGTTGATGGGTAGCAAGATATCTCTGTGTCATGGGTCCTAAGCCCACGGGAGAATATTCGGCCACCGATAATTGCATTCTCTGTGGTGAGAAGTTCCCGGCTAGCCGCTTTTCCACGGCTGAAGACCTGGATAAATGGTCGTACTTTTTCCGTGCTGGTGAGTTCTACCTGAGAAAATCGCCTGGGATGGAGATTATTACCACCAATTTGGCAGTTTTCATCTTTGAACCGGACTCAGATCCTGTTCTAGCTAAAACTGCTATTATTCCCCGCAGGGTTCGTGACGCGGATATTAGCACTGACGACTCTCACTGGAAACGGCAGAAGGCCATAATATGTCGCTGGGAAAGTGGGCGTAAACGAGCTTATTACTTTCACACTCACTGTTGGCGTTGCCTGAAGGGTGGAAATGACTGGGCCATTCCCGCATATATCTTCCGTTTGGCTCGTTCCACAACTCCACTCTACATTTCGCCTTTGGGATCTAGCCAGCGTGCCGATGGGTTCACGCTATACCAAGGTTTAACTAACCTAGCCGGGGATTCGCATTGGCATCGATCGAGTTGGCCCTTTCAATCAGTCAGTGGGCGTCATGACCAGTGGGATCTTACTGGGACTTTAAAAGACATCTGGAAGAACCTGCTGGCCGGGATTGTTGTCAGAATCTGTTCATATCTAGAGCCGTGTGCCGTTCGGTCGTTGCTCTCTGACAACGGTGGGGTGACGGACCTCAATCGATTGATCTGTCTACAATAAACTGGACAGGCAAGGCCAGACTATTGGATAGTATCGCCGCCCATCTAATCCCCATTGAGGGAGTAAGGTATCTATGTGGGTTTGACGATGGTAAGCAGCTGCTTGGACGTTCCAATTGCTGTAAAGAGGTTTGCAGATCAAGATTCCCTCGCACATCGTCGCGGTCAGATTCACAATCGGGCTCTATGGAGTTCGGCGTATCCAGTTTCAAGGGTGGAATGATTGCTTAGAGTGGATTGGAGATGGTATGCTGGCATCCGGAGATTCCGATTGGACCGGGATGATACGGTCTCAGGACACGATTAGCCACCTTCAGCTGTTTTGGGATGTAGGCATATGATTTATTGCTATGACGTGGTGTAGTTGTCTGACTGGAAGGCTAGGATCTGAGAGTCCATGGGCTTCCTATCCCAAAATGCAACTCCGGCTTATTCGGCGATCGATTCTTGTGGGAACGCAATATCCCTAACGACGCCCTCGCCGCAGAAACGTACTATAAACACCCTCTCACTTTTCCGACATCCTATGAGGTCCAAGGCTTTCCGGGCTGGCAACTTATGCGACATCTTCCTCTAGTTGAGGAGGGAAGTGCTCTTTACGACCTCAGTATATTCTGCACTCAAGTAGGTGGTATAGCGGGTATAGGAGCGCATTTTAGACCCGACCAGTCACCCGGCGAAACTAGGACGCGTTGGAGCGGCCGCCAAGCTGGTTGGCCTGTCCATTTCCAAATGAAGCAGACTGAACGGATCACGTCCGTGTGGGTCCGTTGCTACATGGAGAGTTTCATTCCGACTCCTTTCATAGTGGTAAGTGACCGTCGGCGCCGCTAGCAAGTTGTCAATACCTGACCCTCTTGCAGGTCAAGACAAATGAAGGCCGGGTCTGCAACTTCGGACCTTACATGGATCCCTTTATTTTCAAGCTGAAGCTTCTAGCAACTCCAAGGCATGGAAGGATCTGCGGGATCTACTACGATGCGCTGAAACTGTTATCTGGACACACAACTACTTTTGGATTAGCCTGCCGTCTCTTGAAGATGCACGATGAAGATTATTCGTCGGGACCCCAGTTCTATCCACATTCGTATCTTCGTATGGGCGGCTATCTCATGGGAATCTTGAGGTCTCGAGCCTTTTTGGACAACGTTAGCGCTATCAGAGTTTGCTATCTTGGGTATCGCTGCACTGACATGGCGATACGTTATTCAGATCACTCAGTCGAGATACTTGGCCAGTGGTTTGGATCTTCAAAGGCTTGCCATACTACTCTTTACGATATTGATACCCACTGAATATTCGATAAACTTCGGTTCAAGATGTCCGGCGCTCGAGAGAGAGTTGTTCGTGAAGTGTCAACTGTACCTCCCTCGCCACCTGATGACCCCTGTGAGGATGGCACGGTCATCCTCAAAGATGTTAACTACAATATGAGCTCCCCCTGCGACTGTTGGCATGTCCTTGTCCTAACATCGCAAACAGGATACTATAATATGGTGGTTCTCAGACTGCTCAGATGTGATAGTCTCTCAGAGCCAGAACCGTGAAGGATATTAGGTGCGTGGACTAGAGTCACAGTTAGGGTTGGTGCGCAGATGATAGGAGTCTATTGGGAAGGGGAGGGGGCCGGTGAATAGGTATAAACGCAGCGATGCCATTATTTGTCAATGTTGAGAGAATAACTAGATCACAGCTAGGATCATGTGCATATGAGCTCAGACGCTCCGACCGGAGGGTAGGTTGTTCAATTCACAAAGGAGAGACATCGACGAGGGGTAAGCTAGTTACCCCTGCCAAGCAAGAGTAGTTGCGGTGCAAAAATCCCCTCTGCAATAACCTTCTAAAGATGGTTATCGCTGAACTATAGAGGTAGTCCGGTTTGCTGAGAGACTTGCCCCGCACCAGAAGATGTCTTCACTTCCTCCTCAGTCTTCGCACTGAGGTCCTTCCTCAAAAGCTCTGCTTCGGTCTGAATGCGCTGCCACAGCAACAGCGCCTCTAGATTCTCCACATCTTCTGCCTCTTGGGTCCTCTTACCATCCCTTGCTAGGCCTAGGAGTGTGGATAGGAAGAGTTCTTTCAAGTACGCGAAGCTGAAGTCTTCCGTGATGTCTGCAATCCTTTCGCACAGAGCGTCTGGGAAAGTATACATGTTCTTCTTGGACAGGAGTTTTCTAAGGACTCATTAGTACGTTTTCTTCCACCATCATGAGAGCTGTCGACGGATAGTTACCTCCAATACTGACAGTAAAGAATTCTCTCGGGCTTCTTGGGGCAAGCGAAATGGCATTTCTTGTCAAAACGGCTTGGTCGATGGGCTAGAGATGCATCGATCTTCTCTACTGTGGAACAATCAGCTTCGTGCTTTTAAGCAGTAATTTGGCTGTGAGCAAATACAATGATTAGTCGTTGCAACGATCAAAATCCCATCATTATCTCCTAAGCCATCCACTTCATTCAAGAAGTAGCTTCGGACACTGTCTACAATCAGGCTATCGATATCCTCAAACACCAATAGACATGGTGCAATGAGCCGAGCCTTGGCGAAGATGTCTTGAATGGATCTTTGATTTCCGTAGACATTTTTGACGTACAGAGTTGGTATTGCGGGTTTTCGTTCTCCAAGACGGTGGATTAGCGCTCGTAAGGATAGGGTCTTACCATTTCCAGGCTCGCCATGGAAGATAATACCTCTCTATATTCGGGGGCGTTAGTGAATATCTTTAGGGTATTGAGTAAAACGTGCTATGAGACGAATGACCGTCTTGTCTTCTCGATAGGCTGGGAAATTGGCTGGAGCAGTGGGGGGAGCGATTTCTACCTGCCACGGGACATTCAAGTCTTTATAGATGTCCTTGACGTCGAAAAAGCCTTCTACATCCCTAACCAGAGAAGACTTCATGGAGCTTTCAAGGACCACATCATCCCACGAAGTTGATTTGACGCTATTGAAGAGTTCTTTATCTTTTCCCCAAAGCCCTTGATCGAAGACCAGAATTTCGCCTTCGGACTTTATGGTCCACGACGAAGCGGCGTGCATCAAGCGATCGATTGCCTTTGACGAGGGCCGTCCTTGGTCTTCCGGGGATTGCTCGCATAAGATGTAATAATAAGTCATTAGTCGGCCGGACGAAATCCCATTGACGAGGTATACAAGGTATTCCTGGTCGTTCCATATGTAGCGGTATTTACCAAACTTGATTTGGTTTGAAAATGATCCGTTCTCATTTTGCTGGTCTGTTGAGTCCCCGGTTGTCACTACAGGGTCCTGGCGAATTACCCCCGGGTTCATAGTTAGGATCATTCCCGGTAGCCCCACTTTACGATTGACCTGCCTGATCACGCAGTGGGATTCTGGGTCGAGAGGTGATATAGTAGCGTTACCCGCATCTGCAAATCCTATGAGGTCGTGGACCGAGGAGTCGCAGGTCGTTAATTCCGATCCGCCGTACTGCATTCGTAGGGTAGATGCTATTGCGGCTTGCGTATCGGCGTATTTATCGTCGAAGTGTGAGATGTACTTCTCGTATGCCTTATCACGCAAGCTCGCATAAGTCATTAAGTACGACTTTGCCATATTGAGTGTTTCGGCGATATTATGAGGTCTGGTAATCAGCTGGGTGCAGAAATAGTATGGAATGGAATGGGATGAGAACAGTAGGTTCAAATGTAAATTTCGTAGAGGTGGGACATGACGCTCACTATAAATACCTTTGAGGCGCGACAGAACTTTGCTAGGTGATTAACTATAGAAATTCAGCTGCTGGGTGTGTTCAAGCCTATGGCGGCCTCGCAATTCGATTCCTTTGGGGTCCGTAAGTTGGCTTGCTTTCCCAGCCTTGATTGCCTGCTTGATCCCTCCAAAAATTGGGTGTGTTACCGGTAACATTCGTAGGGCTATTGGCCCCCTTTTCGTGTCCATTTTAGCACATCCCAGAATTGCCAATTTACGACGATGAAGGGTGCTGCAAGCCATGTCCCGAGGGAGGCGCATATTGGATGGTTAATGTGGCATGAAAGCTGTCAGTCATCGCAATTTCCCGCAAGGCACAAAGCGCAAGAGGTCAGCTGCTCGGCTGAATTACTTACGCCTAAAGTTGGAGCCTTACGCCTGGCGCCTGTTTTTAAAGGACTGCGAGTGCCGGGACGAGGCTGGCTTTTGGATTGGCCCGATGGACGAGAGAGAGGATCTAGAGGGGTTTGGACATAGCAAACTGTGAGAACTAGTGTTAATACTGTTGAGCAATGCCTCGCCGTCGTCATAAGTGCTATGGCATGAAATAAGAAACACCTGGGTTGTATGGTATGGCTCCTATTTTTCTAGGTCGGGAACACAAGCAAATATTTATTAACACCTCTAAGCTGAGAGCTGCGCGACCGTCATGTATATAAGAACCCAACTCAATCCTGGCTAGAAGTAATACAATAGAATCAACGTATCCTACAGATCTCACGCAAACCCACAACAAGAGACTGGCAACCCCGTTGTGAACATAATTGCTAGAGCAGGCGTTTCGTTAGGGAAATCTAGGGACTGCCGTGCCTTTCGCATTCGACGCGGCTCTAGTTCGCCGCAGATACTGGCTGCTCTGGTATCTGATGGCAGAGCCAGAGCCAGCTGATTTGATCGGCGTTCCTAGGGTCGAATACCCTGTAGGGGTGTCTTTGAGATTGATATTTCTCCGCCTGAGATCGTCCCAAATGTAGCTTTCGGTGGCCGCACTGAGGGCTGCGAATGTCGCCCAAATGAAGCTATGAGAGCTCCGGGATTAGCGGTTCTACCTGGAGGGCATTCAACTTCGGAGAGCGGAGAAGGGGAGGTCTCTAGGGCCTGTAAAGCTTCATTTGTGCCCCCTCAGTCGCGATTCCTTATGCTCCAGGCGGCGATTCCGGGCTCGCCAAAAACACGAGACCACAAAGACACTTTGCCCGGAATGCCGAGCAATCGATTTGCGGGGGCTAACTGATGCCGTTGAAAGAAGAGCACCACCTTAACATTCCACAAACTTTCAGTCAGCGCGGGAATTTGTAGGCTCTCTGCTTTTACTTGAGTCGGTTTGTTAGGGATCTAGAAACTTTGGTTCCTGATAATGAACGTAGCGTCGAGTCCGGAGGGTTGAACCATGTCTAACTGAGAATTCCTGCTTTCGTTGGAGTTTTGGCTAGGGAATTGAAAAGCAAATCCTCTGTGGTGCGGTGCGTAAATTTGGGAGTTTTATAGATCATCGCTGGGAGGAAGTCATCTCAAGTAGTTGTTGTGCAGATACTAACTATTGCCTTTTCTAATGAAAGTTGTTGTATTTTATAGTGGACAGTGTGCTAGGCTGATTATTTTCAGCAGGCTCAACGCTGGTTGAAGGCTTGCCTTGCCACCCATGACAATTGCAACTAAAGAACAGCTCAGGCAATGCCAACGTCTCAAGTAGCTCCCTGGAATTAGTGTTGGCATTGGGCATCTCACCATTGCCCCTATCTTGGGCTGCTTGGCAGCTTTAGCGGAAAGTTTTCACTCTCACGATCGCTGTACATAGCCAATCTAATCTATTCTGCTCCTCGTTTTAATACAATGCTCTCATCGTGGGCCCGTAACTGGCGTCTGAGTTCCCAGAGCTCGTCACCAAGTGAAAAATTGCGCTTACGCATCGACCGGCAAGCATTGTGGTGGCTTTTCTGATCTATGAGGCTCTGATTGGCTTCCAGGTCGGGTTGCGCTTTATCGAGCTCCACATCTTCGATCCGTAGCTTTATGTGCTCCGTAGATCCTTTTTCGACTGAGCTGTCTGAGAGCTTCCGCTTTAGGTCCTATCTGCTTGTTCTAACCTTGAGGCGATGCTCTTCAACTGCAGCAATCGGCGAAAACCTCTTTGGTATCTGGATGATTGGAGCTGACATATCTGCCTAATGAACTGCGGATTGGGATCAGGAGGGTTGAGGATGTCGCAGTGTGGTCTAGTTGGTGACGTTGACGATAGATTCTTGGAATCTAGATGTAGAAGGAAACGGTGGTTGGTGGGGGCTGGGGTGGCAGGCGGGCAGACTCACGTGCTGTGGAGGCGAGCCTGGGCGAATCTAGAATGCTTGGCGCGGGTAGCTTACACTTACCTACCTCGCTGCGGCTGCCGGCATGTGCGATATTGTACGTACACGGACGAGAGCATTGAGCACTCTGCCCACCTGCCCCGATACTCTCCACCACCACATTGGCTAGTATCCTTGGCAGGGTAGCTTACCTGCCTTGCGGCCGCTCCCTTGCTTCCCTGTGTGTACGTACTACGAACGAGAGAATTGAACACACTACCCACCGGCGCGGGGCCCCCCGCAGTACCGAACCCAACCAGCGGGTTGCCTTGGCCGCGGCCGTGTTGGTCCGGGGGGAGAGGCAGGTGCCCGCCGTTGCGGCTGTGCTGACAAGGGAGCGTCGGGCAAGGTCTCACGGGTAAGCAGCCAATATACACTCGCGCTTCACGAGCATCAGTTTTCTACCTCTAACAGCTCCGGGCCAGCGCCAGACACCGGCTGAGGTCTTCTACGTACGGCACTGTGGGGGCGGCTTCGATGCACCGGTCTGCGCGTTGTTGGCGGTGCCTCCGCCTGCCTTTTCTAACCAACTATTTTTTCTTCTGTTGGTTTTCGGGCCGCAAGGGGCAGATGGTAATCAAATCCCCGTATTGCGTTCTACAGCGGGCACGAACATACCTGGGGTCGCGCGGGCTTCTCTATCTGTTCTTTCTACTTGGCCTCGTTTTCTTTTTATACCCTGCTTTCGGGTTTACATACTGCGAAGGTAGTTTTTAGGGTCCTAGATTTTACGAGAGGTTCTGTGGGCTTGTATACACGTGAGGGCCTTTCACTCCAGTCCTGTAACTCCGAGAACCGTGCTTGGGGCTGACTCTTATCCCCGGCCCGCGATACCTACAACCTTTGGGGTGCCTAGTGGGCTGCTGGCTCCCCTTGAGGTGGCTTATTTGCTCGGGCCTACCGGCTCCCAGGGCAGATTACTCGTCGCTCGCTGGAGTTTATAATCTCCGGCTAGTCGCTGCCTGATTTCTTTTGATGCTTCGAGCAGCTCGTCCCCATCAACCCTGCGACGCAGATCCCTTTTGCTCTCAGAATGGGCCGGCGCCTTGTTGGCTGGAGAGTCGGGGTTACTTCGTTTGCGGGCGCGTCATTACTAGTATTCATCTTCAATTTTGCGATTACTATTTGAGCTGTCACTAAACAGCCTCCCGACAAGGACGGAACCGGCATCATCTATGAGGGATCTTGCTCCAAGGTCCGATCGGCCAACACGGGTATACATGTGGCTATCAATGTTCTAAGTATTATTCTGATTAGCGGGAGCAACTACTGTATGCAGTGCCTTTCCGCCCCGACGCGGGCGGATGTGGGTTCAGCGCATGCAGCGAGTATTTGGCTTGACATTGGCATCCTAAGTTTCCGCAACCTTCGGTGGATAAACTCGAAAAGGCTAGTACTGTGGTGTCTTCTGGGGATTTCATCACTGCCTTTGCATTTATTGTAAGTGAGCTAAGACTAAATCACTCTGAAAGGTTACTAACCCTAAAAGCTACAACTCTTCTATCTTTGTATCGATATCCGCTAGCTCATACTATGTAGCATCTGCTACCGAAGAGTTTCTTGTTCGCGGACCTGATTATTCCCACGGCCCAGCATTCTACCGTATGTGGCAAGAGGCGAGGTCGAATAGTCTCGAGCGGCTCGAAGTAGCGGCCTGTGTTGATGCCTACACCGAGGTCTTCCAGTCTACTCGTGGCAATCTCTCCTCATTTCGGATGATCGTGGTGGTTATCTGACAGTCGGCACTCCAATAGTGACGAGTAGCTGTGGGAGCCAGCAGTCTTATGAGTGGGTTTGTGCCCAGTACCAGCCCCAAAAGCACTACTGTCCGTTACCTTGCGATGTCCTTTTGCCGGAAGTTCGAGCAAACCTTTCCGATTGGCGTTCGGCTAGATCGTCCCTGAAGTACTGTCTCAGCAAGCGATTGGAAGAACATTGCAAGCTCCAGTTCAGTGCAACGATATCTTGGCTCGCAGTTGGTCTCAACTTCCTTAAGTTCGTGTTGATGTGTGGTGTTGTTTTCGGAGTCAACGAAGCACCACTTGTGACCATAGGAGATGCAATTTCCTCGTTCATGAAGAACCCCGACATCACTACCAACGATATGTGTCTAGCGTCGAAGAGTGAGTTTAAAGGCCGGCGGCGCTTGTGGTCGATATCCCCACGGCCATTCGTGTCAGCACCCCAGCGCAGATTTGCCGCTGCAAGCAAGAATAGGTGGATAGTTAGTATCTCTATGTACGCCTCTTATCGACTGTAACGCACTATTACGGACTGCAGCTAATCGTTTGGGGAAGATACGTAGCTGCGCTCACACTCTGCTGTTTCCTACTAGCTTATGGCATCTCTAAAGCCCCTCCTCGCTCTTATCTCTTGGTCTCGGCGCCGTCACTACAAGGACTATTATCTCAAGTCCACTTCCTACCCAGGATCGGGCCGGTCTTCTTAGCAACGTATTTCTAGCCAACTTTCCACAGATCATCCTCTCTACCATATATTTTACCTACAATGCTCTATTTACCTGCATGTCTGTAGCCTCGGAATGGAGCAATTTCGCCGAACATCGTAAGAGCCTTCGTGTATCCGGATCCCCTACCATGGCCACACTCGTCGCGAAAACCCCGTTGTCGGTGGGGAGGCGCTCCAGCAATCGGAAGAAACTGTTGGTGTTGAGACTGGCGGATGTCGAATAGAGAGGGGCTAACACTATCTACCCCTATCTTAGCGGCTGACGAAAATTCCCCAACCTCCTTACACCTTCTACCCCAACAAAATTCGTCGAATAGCCCGTTTTACGTATACAGGATGATTTCTACTTGGGTGACTATGGAACCACATAAGCGAGATGTTGAGCGAGACGAGGCTTTTTGAGAGTGGTTTGGATACTTAAACGTTGAAAGGAGAGACCCAGTTACTCGTTCTCCAACATACCGATGACTTTTGGGGTGAGTCCCTAACGGCAACGGAGCAAAACGCCGAATAAACAGAATTGCATTCCTGGAGACTCCACTAGTTACCTACTCTGCCCACACCCGCTCCCCCTCTTCTTTTCGATGTGTCCGCCAAACCGCATCTTATTAACTGAAACAAGACGTGGAGTCTACAAGACACGGTAATCGCAACCCCTATCGTTGGAAAAGTTTGGCCGTCTATCTAATGCCGTAACTAGTTAACCCAGGTAGCAGGGACAAAAATCCTGCCCGTGTCGACTTGTTTATATGCACAGCTCCAACGAACCCACCCGACCTCTGTATAGCAGCTAGGAAAGGAGGGAATTATTCGCGTCAAGACAATTTGATTGGGATGAAAGCGAAGCTAAAGGTTCCTCCCCTCCCGAGTTTCCAACGCTCTCACGTCGTAAACCCATTCCTTGGCCCCGGTTCCGGACACTTTCTGGATGTCAAGGCATAAACGCTCTGGGGCCCCTCCGTAGTTGCTGATCGATCTCCGGCTGTGTCGCTGGCACAGTATTGAACCCTGGCAGGCACACGGTAAGGGTGCCGTCAGGTCCGGTTTGAGTGTTGTACTGTGGTCCAAATATACGATGATTCATATCGGGCTGGTTATTGGTGCTATCCCACCACTTCAGCCAAGGCATCGAAAGGGCTTGTGGAGCATCAGTCTTGCGGTCTATTTGGATATTTCATTTCCACTTACCAAGAGCGAGATATGCATACGTCTCCGGGTTTTGTAATACCGACTGGTCGTTTGTCCTCGCTAGTTCGAGAACGGCCGTAATGCTGTTGGCTGGATTGCCGTCCACTATCCCGTGCCCCGCTATCGGGGTAGCTAACGCTGTAGTGTGCATCAACTCGTGAATAATGGTGGTGAAGGGGAGTCTGCCCAACCCCAAGAGGTCGATGCGCAGATGCATTAACCCATTTGGGGTCCAGTCTGTCACTGCTTCCAGGCTCCAGTACCTGCGATGAATCCGGGTTAGTGCGGCCTTCAGCACCACGTCTGACCAGGCTACAGTCGATCCCGTGTGTTGTTGCTGCACCTGCATTGCGCCGGAACCGGTTTCCACGGCAATGGTGTAGCCCGGAATGGCATCGTCTGGCTCCGTCTCGAGGAAGTAATACAGTTGGTTTTGGGCGTTCCCGAAGAGGAAGTTTGGCGCGCCTTGTTGCGGTACACCGTTGATGCGCCACATTGCGACGGGGTGAACGTGCATCGTAGTGGGCGCTTGTCCTTCTGCAGTGACTGTGCGGGTTATCTCAGGATCTTGGCAGTGGATCATGATGTTCGCAGCGTCAGGTCCGACTCTCCTGACGCCATTCGCTGCCTCTGCGAACCGGTCTAGAGGGAGTGAGGCGGCGTCAGTATGCTGCGGCAGGAATAAACCAGGGGCAATACAGGGAGCAAGTGAAGCCGCCAACTGCCTAACGTCCTTGACGGTACAAGAAACCGCTTCATTTATGACCCATCTTACTCACTTCGGATGTAGACATAGGCGTTTTGATCTCCTGCTACAGCAGTGCCCACGAGGGTATTGAGGATGTTTAACACCGCCTCTCTGCACACTGGTGTGGCCTGGCCTGAGATCACCTCGTCGAGAACCCTCGTTGCTTGTGTCATGAGGAACCACGATTCAGCGACCAGACGCTCAATGCCCGTGTTGCCGCAGCCACGGCCAATGAGGTACGGCATTACTGCGGGGATGAGAAACACATAGAGAGCAGTGAGGACCCGGCGGAGGCGGACCATTGTACCCGGGAGATGGCGGCGTGGCTGTCGCCTGTCGCCTGGGGGAGAGGGGGGGGAATAAAACAACGGTCTAGAAGATGGATGTGACAAAAGTTCGTTGAGATAAACTTGCATTCACAGGGCATTCGGTGCTCTCATCGACGCGGGTGTCAGTCTGCCATTTAAGCCCGCCTCATCACACTCACTCCAGCCCTTCTCACCTACGGTTCCTGCCCAGCCCCGATCGTCTCATCTCGCCAAAACAACCCCTTTCACTAGTAGAAACTACAGTAGACAGTGGTCTAAACCGAAAACCAAGTCCCCTAACGTGAGTAAATAATCATCGTGTCTCTAAATTTACTTTGTTTACGTGAAATAGGCCACTCCGATAGTAGTACAGCCCGTACGTCTACGGGGGTTGCTGCTAGGGGTTTTAGTATGGTCAGCGTAGGCCTTTGTAGGCAGTGTAAGAGTGGCGACCTCAGAGCGTTCGGCCCAGGGGTATTAGCATTCTAGACCAATGTTCGACTGAAGCCATTGGGCTATAAACTCACCATGGGCCATCCGTAAGGTCATAGCACTTCCGTGACCGCCATTACCAACACAGGAGCGTGTCAAAACTGTTGGTTGGCGATGCCGTCATGGGAATGAAGCAAGGAGTAAGCAAGGGGTAAACAGGGGGCCCGCAGTTTTACATAGTCTGCCGGGCTGCCCACCTGTGTAGCTAGAACCTATGAAGTCTATTGCCTACTCCACTCGCACCGCCTACATCGTGATTATCCCCCTCCAACAAAAACCCTTAGTAGCTGCTTCCGCAGTTGCTCGGCGTGGCCAGGTTACCAAAGCTATTTCACGAATAATTTGCTCCGTTGATATGTTGGGGATTACCCCCTTCCTGCATCCTTGCAGTGTACGGGATCGGAAGTCAAAAATGAGGTGATGCTGTGGCTTGCGGGGTTCTCGCGATAGAACGGCGCAGCGCTAGGAGGGCAAACCTGATTGCAGGAGCCACTGGGTGACGTATATTTCTGTTATTGTCTTCCATGAAAGCGCTGGAAGCTGTGAGATCCGTAGATGGCATAGCCCTGTCGATGAAACAAACAGCGGGGAGGCGCTATCGGGACATTGTTTGTTAGCTTTGAAATGCTTGCTTCGAACCCTGTGGGCCTGCGCAGGGGATGGCGGGTGGGCGGTGCTGCTAGTCTCCTAACTTCGAGCAACGAACTGTGCCCCGCGACTCGTCGAATACCGGCCATCTTCCAACACAACTATCCGAGGCGACATGAGTGCTCGCTAGGTAGCATTATTGACTGGATAAGTCATCAGTCAGGTTAGCGGGGGTTTCACTAGCGTTAGCTGTGAGTAAATCCTCGCGGAGTCTGCGCCCTGTTGTTTCGTTGTGGAACGATGGCATAACAGATGGAGTTACTGTATGTAAGTGGACGGATCTAATTGAGGCAAAGTTGTAGAAGACGTAGGAGAGTTCTCGGTGGCTCCTTATGTGGCTGGGAAATCTCCATGGCTGACGCGGATGTCAAATCGAGCACTGCCTGTTGACGTGCAATCCGAGGGGACTGCCCCTTGAATTTCACTGACTTTCTTCTCCCTCACGGCGAAAATATAGAGGGAAGTGGCCGTTCTAGCGCCAGCGGGGCTCCCCGCTCTCGATATAAGACCCACCCGCACGTCCTCAGAAATGCCTAGGAAGACATCAAGAAGAGCACGAAAGAAAAGCCATGCGGGGCACAAACATTCCCGTGTTGGCCGCCCTCGGCGTCCTTTACTCCTTTCCTTTCCTTCTTGTCTATGCCGCTCCCGCTCGCACCCCGATGCCAATCCCACCGGACCTCTCCACGCCACTTCCATTCTCCGATCCACCAGACCCTGCTGCACCTGCGAGCACAGGTGATGCCGCCACAGATTTAGGCTTAGACCCCACTATCCCTCCAGATACAGGCGATGTCACCGCAGCTTTTGACCCAGATTCCACTCCCCAGCCGGACACGGGCGATGTCACCACAGCCTTTGACCCAGATTCAACTCCCCAGCCAGACACGGGCGACGCCACCGCAGCCGTGGGTCCGGGTTCCGCTATCCGGCCAGACGCGGGTGGAGCCTTGGACCCAGATTCCACTCTCCAGCCAGCCACGGGTGGTGTCACCACAGCATTTGACCCAGATTCCACTCCCCGGCCAGACACGGGCGATGTCACCACGGCCCTTGACCCAGATTCCACTCCCCAGCCAGACCCCGGCGATGTCACCACAGCCTTTGACCCAGATTCCACTCCCCAGTCAGGCACGGGCGGTATCACCGCAACCGTGGGTCCGGGTTCCACTGTCCGGCCAGACACGGGTGGAGCCTTGGACCCAGATTCCACTATCCCTCCAGACATGGGTGATCCCACCGCAACCTTAAGTCCAGATTCCACTCTCCAGCCAGCTACGGGTGATGTCACCACACCCTTGAGTCCAGATTCCACTCTTCCAGGTGATATTACCACACCCTTGGACTCGGGTTCCACTCTCCAGCCAGGGGCGACGGCTACGGGCGACGATGCGACGGTCCCGGTGGTAGTTCCGCTACCAACGGATCCGGCAAGCCAAGCATCACCGACCAACCCAGGTACAGAGTCAACCACACCGCCACAGAGCACCAACCCGCCAGAAAGCATTACACCGCCGGAAGGCGCCACACCAACACAGAGCCTAACCGAGCAGCCGACTACACCACCCGTCAGCACTTTCGCGGCACCTGTATCTACACTTACCCACAGTGTCACCGAATCCTCTGAAACACCCACCGGCGCATTGTACTATGCCACGAACCCCGCCAACCCGGAGGAGACTGCTGCTTTTGGGAGCACTACGCTTTCACCATCCGAAAGGGAAGGGCTTCCTGACGCCACTGATGCAGCGCCTCTTGCCCTTTTGCTTGCAGGATTTGCAGGCGTGTCATTGTTGTTTAGTAACGGCTTGTTGGTATTCCCGCTTGTTCCCGCGGGATTGGCTGCAATCCCAGCCTGGCTGACGGTGTAAGTTCTGTGGCCTCTGTCTTGTGGTTCGTAAGTAGATGCTGACACATGTGATGTCCAGGAGCCTGTTTCCCTCACCGAACATGTTGCCGAGCAACAATCCCCCAATACCCAATATCGATCCCCCGAAACCCAATGTCGACCCCCCGAAACCCAACGTCGATCCCCCAAAACCCGACGAAGATCCCTCAGAACCCGACGACCCGACTAACAACCCTTCCCCATCGTCCACCGAGGGCTCTAGCGCCACCCCATCCACTTCCCCATCTGCTTCCTCACCCTCTTCGACTCCTTCGTCCACGTCCACGTCCACTTCCTCATCCACTTCTTCGTCCTCGGCCACGTACACCCGTTACACCACCACACTGACACAGGACATGGAGTACAGCAAGGATTATGAAGGTCAGCTTTCTCCATACCCTCAATGTCTTTCCCGACCCGTTAGGATCGGCTTTGATGTAGCTGACCGGCACGTATGAGCTCCAGAGCACGAATTTACGACTTTTCTGGTAATGGACCCCACAGCTTTTATGAGCGGGTATCTAGTATTCCCACCAACCTCAAGCTCAGAGAATACGGCGGTTTCTACCACCACAGCCACCACCCCACCCGACTCGACAACGCCTACCAATTCTATGTCGCCGACAGTTACCCCTACCCCTACTACCACGGCAACACCCACCCGTCCCGCCGACCCTATCGAGTCGCCCACCTGCTCGGAAAATACAGCCAAAGACTTCCCATCCAAGGTTGTCATTAATAACGCCATCCTCGACCTCAGCGGCGTTCTCTTCATGCTTCGCGAGGTCATCTGCAATGATGGGTGTTCTGTCCCTCCAGGCTTCCAACCTAACTATGTTCGCACCACGTCTACGTCTGAAAATGGACCGGACTGCGAGATAGCAGTTGCACTGCCAGATAGCTTGGAGGCCTATATAATTCGGAATTCGCATTCCCAGGGCGACCAATGGAAGCCGTGTTGGGATTCAACAGAAGCCATTATTAAAAATTGTATCAAGAACCAGCCAAATACGGGATGGTGGTCAGGGACATACACGGACCAGTTCTACCAAGTGGGCGTTCGGCCACTCAACGGAGAAGGAAACAAGCACACCGATAAACCGTTCAACCCAGGCGAGCACCCAAATCAAGCAGCGGCCACAGGTATGGGGCCTGCCATGCTCCCGTCACCGCCGTTGTGGTAGATAATCTCGATTCTCCCCATAGTCCCAAATACAATATCAAGAGGTCTCCTATAGACCCCATCTCAGGGAGAGTCTTTGCCGCACCTGGCATCACACAATAGAATATAAAGGAGATAGAGGGTCTTTGTATGTAGTACTCCGTGTTGGATGTTGGGTGAAAACCATGCTAGCGGGAGAGCACCCGAACTTCTTCCATGGCAGCAAATGAGCACCAACCAAATTTGTACTACTCCTGTTTGTCCGTCCCGAGCTCTTGGCGGGCGAAAAACCCATCTCTCAGAGGCGCATCCTTTCACTTTGTGTTCTGTATCTAAGTAATCGATTCAATCTGCCTGCATCGATTCGACACTCCGTGACTCAGTCATACTTGTTAGCCATGCCAGCTAATCTAAAGATAAAGGAGTGCTATCCATGGACACATGCCTCCGCGGATACGGTTCTTCCAATAACCGCCTCCAGCGCCTCCAGCACCCCCAACCCCATCGCAGACCAGCTGGAATAACCACGGCTCGGGCCTATGCCCTGAGACCGAGAGCTTTGGCACATGCCAGGTCGCCTTTGCCCGATACTATCTGTACACGTAATACACTTCATACACTTCATTCGTTGTTGGAGATGCGGCGGACCCCGTTTCCTGCCCCTAATAATCACATAGAGCGAGTATCACAAGTTTGTACCTAGCTTCTCGAAGGCCTCTGCTGAGAGAAGTGCCCCGGGGATGTCTACTCTCGCCTTTGGCCCTCACAGGTCCGGGACGCTCTCAAGACAAGGAACGTAGCCGCCATGCGCGAGCTCGACCTTATATAGAAGATAATAATAAGAGTCACCCTATCGATCGCAACATTATTATACCGATACATTCAGGGAATGATGTCGTTGGGCAAGAGAAGGGAAACAACTCTCCGAAAGCATTCAAGACGCCACCAAGCACACCAGATGCACTTCAAACCACATCTCCGCGAGTGTCGATACCAGCCAAGTTTCGCATAGCTATGTCCAGAAAACCGACCCAGACATAGCACGCCGCAGCTCCGAGGAAGCTCTCGATTGCCTAACCGCCATCTAAAAGGTTCATCAGCCCTCAGCCCGCATTAGGCAGTTATCGTATGAAAGCTTTTTGCTTACCCCCACCCACAACAGCGTCTCCTAAACGACACTCCATCACCACGCAGGTGATTGAACGCCACGTCGTGCGCGGGGGGGGAGGGGGGTCCGAGAAAACCCCCTCATCCGCTGTTGTTGTGCACAGGCTTGCGGATTCGTGATGCAAGAAGCGAGCAAGCTCTTAGATGATCAAATTTCGAAACCGTACGAATGGCGCAATGCCCTCCGTCACACCACGACGAGGACTGCGCTGCGAACCAAACAGCTGAGGTGGAGTCGGCGATCCTAGCGTGTTCCCGATCTCTAGCTTCCGGGACCCTAGATTCGTTTTTTAGGGGGGGAATCGCCTATCAGAGAACATAACATAACAAAATTTCCCACCGAACCGCTTCTCCCAGCGTTTGGGGATGAATGAAGTCGGGCAAAACTCATGCGCTGAAAGAGGCTCCACCACTATTTGCAAGACAGGTAATCACATACATACACACCTTCCCCACAGCCACCAATGAGTTCCCTCCTTTCTCCAGAGATATTTGCTCCACTGTCCCTAAGCACCACGAGAGCCAACCAGTAACACAAGGAGGAGAGGTTTTCACACCAACGAGTCATAGTCTCACTAGACAACTCTCCCGCGTTTTATAATCTCCCAAAAAAAAATTTAAATAAACAAATGCCGAAGGGATGGAATCCGAGTCGCGGGTCTAATTGAGCAATTTATTGTTTTTTTTGGGTTTTTAATAAAAATAATAATAATAATACCGCATTAGCTAGCTGGTTGTCTTGTTATCATCGTCGGCCTCATGGCTGTGTGAAAAAAAAGGAAAAAACCCCGCCGGAATCGTTGAGTCACAACAGTAGGGGATGGTTCCGTATGGTTGGTTCTTGTCTTGCTTAGACACGTCTGAAGAAAAAAAAAAAAAACAATGATCCGCTCTCTCGCTCTATTTAGCACTACCGCCACCTCTTCAGACTAGTCCAGGTCCTAAGTATCAAAAACCGAAGCCATAGGCAGGGAGGAACAGTGGAGAAATTTCTTTTTTTTCTTTACCTCGCCATGACGACAACAGACGCGCCGCCATCATAAGTCAGTCTCTTTCGCATTCTCAGTTTCAACAGTTCGCCGTTAAGCTTCACCAGTCCCTGAGTATCCCCGCCTTTCCACACCACCGCCGATGGCGCAAACACCACCGCCTCGCCGGTTTTCAGACTGAGAATGGTTTCGAAGAGCTCGCTGGCGCTGTTGTCGTTGTCGCTGGTAACTGAGATATGTCTGCGCAGGACGTTGAACCAATCGGGGCTTGAAAACCTATGGACAATGGTGATAGAGCATAGGTCGATGAGGTTGGGAGATATTGTCGGCTCTTGCGTCGAAATTATGACACGCGCGCCGCAGTGTCGCTGTTGGCGGATTACGCTCAGTAGGGAGTTCGTTAGGTCTTTGGACGCTGGAGTATCGACCATGTACTATGGGTAAACCATTAGCACTCTTCATGGGAGAAAGCGGAACTCCAAGGGGCTGTTTACCTTGTGAGCCTCATCCACAACGACGACTTTACCAATCTCGGAACCGGACTCAAGGTACATGTTCATGCATGTTTGGAACAGCACACAGGCTGTGTTAGGATCCATAAAAGGACATGATAGGTCGATGATGGTAATACCGCCAGCTTCAAAGCTTGGGCTGGCTGTTGCGCCTTTAAGATCCAGGAATGACTCCAAGAGATCCAATCGCTGATTCAAAAAGTCCCGCTGTTTAGGGTCGAGATCGATTTTACCCAGCTGGTTTTTGAAGGTGGTATAGTCGAGCGCCCCGGTAGACTTTTCGGCCATCTGACGCAGGATTTTCGTAACCCGGCTCATGTAGAGCGGCGTCGCTTGGGACTGATCGACAGACATCAACTTTAGTATTGTGCCGACGTTCAAGTCTTTCGGGTGAAGCTTAAACGGATGGACCTTCACACCGGGGATAGCCTTGTACGACTTCTTTAAAGTCAAGTAGCTAGAAGGCGATACGAGGACGGTCACTGAAGCTACCATCGAATGGCCGTGGGAGTTCTGGCTGGGGAGCGCCAGGTAGGCAGCTTCGCTGGGTTGGAAATTAGAGCGAGACGCAAGCTCAGCAAAGTGGAACACTAGTGCGGAAAGGGGCTTGTGGAGGACCCCCAAAGCTGTGGAGGGGACTAGAAAATTCTCTATAAAAGCTGTTAGGACCGCTGAAGGCCTAGAGTGGCTGGGGTTTGAGCAGGGTCTACTTGCCGATCAAGCAAGAGGTGGTGTGAGACTTTCCGCTACCTTGCACACCACATATAAACGCAGACAACGGAACGTTGGTGTTTAAGAAAAAACGAGAATTAGCAGGCGTTGTAGGAAACGTTTCTTTCCAATTAGTGGACATTCCTATGAGCCCGTACTGGGGCGGTGAACCCCTTTCTAGCATATGAGCAGAAAAGAGAACTGCGTTCTCCATGCTGCCGGTCGAGATTTCTCCGCCGCCGGTTGCGTCTGTATCGTCAAGATCTAGCAGCGCTAATTGCTGGTCCAAACTTGGAGCTCCAAATAAGTTATCGATTTCAGGCATGTCGTAAACGTTACGCTTAGGATTTGCTGGTGTCGTAAGGGCTGTGTCTGTTGTTAGGTGTCTTCGTATTTAATGGTTTGCCTTTACGTTGGGAAAATACCTTTGTTCCACTCCTCCACCATGGCGAGAGTAGCGGTGGACACCTTACCCGGGGTACCCCCTGTTTCGGGGTTAGTTTGTTGAGATTCCGTCACTTCTGCTTCGCCATCAGCAGAGCAAAATTGACTAGATGCGGTGCTACTCGGATCTGTGGGGCCGTCTTGGCTCCCGTCCTGGGAGATCTCATCATGGGAAGACATCACGGGGCTTCTAATCTGGTTGCCAGTGGCAATCCCAGTCTTCTGGAGGGCGAGCTTTACCCCGGATCCAGCCGAACCGTCCCCTTTCGGTTCTTCTGGGGATGGCTTTGGCAACGGGTTTGATTGGGACTTCAGCTCCCGGGAAATCCTGTCCAGCAACTGGTTGAGTGTCGGCTCACAAACGGGATATAGAACTTACTTGTTAATAGTCTGGCGTATCTGCAGTTCCTTCTTCGGATACTGCTCGACCAGCCTCCTTTTAAGCCTTCTACCTCCAATAAGTCCCCATTTGTCAACCCCGAGCCCAGCACACTGCTCCCGAACCCAGGCTTCGAGGTCAAAAGGAGGAGGAGGCATAATGTAATCAGGAAGTCAGAAAGGAATGCAGATTGCAGGAACAGGGATAGTAGAGTGGGCTAGACCAAACAGTTTGAAGCTAGCTAGGCTGTTGTGGTACTACAGAAGCTGGTTGTGGGTATCGGTAAGGGTAAGGATCAGAAGGGGCAGCAGAAAAGTTTTGAATTTGAAATTTTAGTGGCGGGAAAACACGTGTTACGGCCGTGCAACGGCCCACAAACAAACAGCTAAACGCCGGCACAGCATTCACTAGGAGGAACCGTTAGTGGGTCCCAACAGTGGAATTGCTGCGAATTAATTCCATGCACTAATTTCATAAAGCAGTACCGCCGTTTGCAGTGTTTGCAGCTTGGTCTAGTATTGTATCTTGTGTGAGAATCTGTGCGAGTCCAGATATCCCATGTGTTTGCCAGTCATTGGCTCTACCGCCAGGCTGAAACTGGGCAACACCAGCATTAACCAGCGTGGGCCTAACTATAGTGGTGGATGGGGTTGCGGATGTGATTGCGGAGCGAGCTCGGGAGAGGCCGCTTTTGCTCTGTTTCACGTAGCGCTAAGGCGTTTGGCGCACTGCTAACCGGGCCTCACAGAACGACAGCACAGTACCGGATGGTGCGACGGGAGACTCGGTGGGCTCCCACGCCCAGATGCTGCCTCTTCTGAGAAGGCATATAGACAGACTCGGGCGGATCCAGAGCACAGGCGGCATGATTCAGCACCGAGGCCCAGTCCGTCCCAGAGCTCCAAACAGCGTGCCGAAACCGGCACAAACGGGCAGCAAACGTAGACTGCAGCAGGCTTTTTCACCTTCACGCAAACAAACGGGAGTGGGCTGGTTGGTAGGAGCATGCACGCTGTCGCGCAGCATAACTCCCAGCCTCACACTGCACGGCAACAAGAGCAGAGAGATGCGATTCAGGACTAAACAAGAGCCTGGAATGTATGCATATCTTATGATGATACCGCGCTGTTTTACCCTGCCGAACGGAGCCGGCGTCTTGGTAGCCATCTTCCCTCTTCTCCCTAATCACTTATCAGTTTCGCCCGAGAATGCCGCATACGGAGATGTTTCAAACGCTAAATGATCCTGCACTGGTAAGATCAGTGGTAGGCTTTGGGTGTAATAGTCATCCAGAAGCCTGGCCGCACGTTTTGCATGCATGGGATTCATCAATACATTGTTATCCCCATGGCAATCCTGAACTTAGACTATCTGTCGCAACGACAGCAGCTTAATGAAAGAGGGTTTTGCACCCCCACCCTCTTCGATCACGCCCAGGAGATAAAACGCGCCTCCAAACGCCGAGGCAAAACCCGGTCCGCGTTTCCGCCTGAGCTACTCCAAATATATAGCCCGTACCTGAACGAGAGGTACATAAAAAGACTTAGCCGCCCCCATATTAGAGCCTCCACCCAGAAACAGGGAATATCCAAAAAATAAAAATAAAAATAAAACAAAAAAATAAAAAAACGATGGGTTATACAAAGAGCAATGCAACGATAGAGGAGGGCTAGATAAGCGACTGACTATAAAGGATACAGATACACATAAAAACCAGCACGAGCCGCAGAGCAAGACAGTCCTGATGGGGATAAAACGACAAGATAAGAGAAATAACGAGATAGACAGGCACGACCTTCTTAAAAACATGCCAGACCCAATCCAGCAAACCACCGCGCGTGATAGCGAGCCCCTCGTTCGTCGCGGCGACCGCGATTGCGACTGTATCTCCTCCTCGGCTGGGGGGCTTGCTCTGCTGCGGTTCGCGCTTCCAGGCCGGCGCCGTCGGAGCCTGGTGGAAGAAATCGGTGATTTTGAGGTCCGGGTGATTTCCACTGGCCCCAGGGGCGGCGCCGCCTGTCTTGCGCGCTATCGCGAGGGCAGAATTCGGGCGCGGATGCGACGGCCAGGCCAGGGTCTGCGGGCCGTCTCTGAGTGTCCTAGCCCATTCGCTCCATCTCTCGGCCACGGGCTCTAGCTTGGGAAGCCCGATCTCGAACCACTCGCCGTGTCTCGCCGTGCAGGAAGGGCATCTGGGGAGCTGTTTTCGGCAGTATGCGAGTTCCGCTTTGATGAGAGATTCAACTAAGAAAGGGCAGGGTATTGACCCCCTGTTTTTGGGGTATACGCGTAGTAGTATAGGGATGTGCTTGCACTGCGACTTCCATCTGCTGAGGCGTTTTTTGGCAGTATTCCTCGTGTACCCTACTTTTAGGAGTCCGGGAAACTCTCGGGTTCGGTAGACGTAAATCCGCCCGTCTGATAGGTCTGATTTCATCAGGCCCCTGTTGAGCATTTCATCGACGGTTCTCCGATTTGGGTGGGGTTTATACCGTGGGGTTTCGACAGGGCTTCCCAGTGGGGCTTGAACTGTGGATTCGCTCGAACTAGCGCCAGCGGTAAGAATGCCATGTGCCCCGGGCGACCCCGCGCCGAACTTCGAGCGCCGCGTAGTAGTGGGTGAAGGCGACCCTTCCCTAAACGTGGGGTGCCATTGGCGCGCCGAAGTCGGGGTAGTACGGGCTGATGATGTGTTGCCATCCTTTTTCTCCGGGGTATCCCAAGGGCTATGACTGCAAGGCGTTCCCGGCGAGTCCTGTTCTGATGGTCCGACCAGAGTACTATTCTTCTGGGATGAGACACGCCTCGGTGGGGTTTTGGGCTTCCGGCGGTTTCTCGGTCCTGACCCGGTACGGCAAGGCGTGTCTGGAGCCGACGCATCGATTTCTGAGTCCCCCTCTGGAAAAGATCCAGGAATTTCCATGTATGATATATTCTCCGTAGCCTCCATGTTCTCTAGCAACTAGGAATTGGGTGCTATAAGAGGAGACCCGCGGTTAACAGGTATAGGCCTACTTCAGAGGCGTCCTTCAAAGAGTATTGGGTTTGAAGGCCCGGCCCTACCGAATAGGGATAGTGATAAAAGATAGAGAGAGGGTGTTGTTAGGAGCGCCCACAAACGGTCGGTATGGGGACAGTAAAAGGAGAGATGCGGATGTGAGAGAAATGCTTGGTTTTAAGGCTAGGTCGAGAGAACGATGGTTTGGGGGCCGGCTGGTATGTCCGGGGATACAGAAAGTGAAAGATAGTGTGAAAGGTGCATACATCGAACTAAGAGCGCATGGAAAGGCAGTTCGTTAGACAGTAGATAACCCCTGCATCCCAACTACTGCCCAAATAGCGCTCGTAATGCCGAGGCGGGGCCGATTTTGAGACGAAATAGAGCGGTCGGCCAACCACTAGATTCATCACAACCGCCCAACATCATTCGCGACCCCCAGGTGAATTGACCCACCCGCTCCCGACAACTTCCCCTTAAGAGAACGCGTAAATAGACTCACAACCGCGGGATCTAAAGCCAAAGACGCGATAAGATTTGGCACGACGACAGGAAACGACAAATGCCAAGCCAGGTGTGGAAAGGGATGGGCAGCCTGGCCCAGGGGGCTGTGCCGCCATGCCTGCCAGGCGACGAGGCTGCGACCCACGCCCGCATCACTACACCAAAAGCAAGACATTACGCGGCAAATGAACCGACCAAAATAGCGACAAGGAGGTGGGAATTCCTCGGCGGGCAAGACCAGGCCAATCCCAGCGGGCCAAAAAGCCGCCTGTATGCAACCAGAGGAACCCCCATCAAACACAGAAGGTGCCATAACGTGCATCACCTGCGTCACCGCGGTTTCCCCTGTGATGGATCCTGGGGTTGGGGTTGCAGATAAGGCGCGGTCCAAGACAGAGAGAGAGACTGAGGGACATGCTCATGTCGGCAGGTGGTGGTCGTTCATCGCGATGTGTCACTGCCGACCCTGGATCCTGGGGTGGTGGATGGTGTCTCGATCCTTGTCCAGAGTACGTTCTTGACAGCAATATTACCCGCTGCCCCGCTTGTGCCGCCCGCTTGCTTTTGCCAGCGTCTTTATGTTACGCTGCCGTGGTCTAGATTTAGCTCTCCTGGTGTGGAAAATCTCTTCTCTCACGGCTGCGTGATGATTCCATTGGAGAGGCCCCCTCCGAGTCTGGGAGCGGAATCGCCAGCGAGGTGACTATCAGTTTCTACAGGGCTGCTAGGGGGATAGTATTTTCAGCATCTTCACTGGCGATCTTGGTAGTTGGAAAACCTCCTGGGCTCGACGAGTTAGCCGCCCCCCAGATTTCTTATTTTAGGTCTCTTTGGCGATATGAATTCATGCGACGCGCACTTAATTCCTCGCGCCAAGCTGCAATTCTCGGTGGCGGACCTTCTCAAACACCGCCAGGGCTCGTCTCTCTGGTGCGATGGTGTACAGGTAGCAGGACCTGGGAGACACTAGGCCGTCACGGGAAAGCGGATTGAACCTTTGGCGGTGCTCGAATCCCCCCCTATTAGAGGTGGCTACAGACCAGGGCTGCGGGACTCCAGAGATTTTGGAAATTGGAGTCGCGATGTCGTGGAGATGGATTAGTTCGGCGACGTTACTAAGAAGCCAATTGCACGAGAAAGCTAGTGTTCAACAAGGTTTCCGATCGATCGAGCATTCAAGAAGGCTCAGCGCCAGCGAATAACCGCGTGCGCCAAGCTGCAATATTCTCTCCATCTCCCAAATAAGCCTTTTATACTCCATGTCGATGGATGCCATTCTTCTCTAGACTTCCCATTTACCAGTAATCGGCAATATCGCTCAAATTCGCTTCTGGTGTCACCAACCAACAAGAGCCTGGTCGGTCCGAGGCTGAAAAATGCCAAGTCTTCCGAACACGACGATGGAGTAGCACAACGGTCAGTAGGACGATACTGACCTGACGGCACAAAAGAATGGATAGCAAGATGAGCGCATTCGCCTTCCCACCTCTCTCCGAGCGCGCTCCCCTCCCCCAGTACGTGGTCCCGCTTGGCTACTTCACGATCGTCACCATCCTCTCCCTCCCGCCAACCCACAACCTCCGCTTCCTACTCCTCCTCACCATTGCGCTCCCAACTCTTGCCGCCCTGCCCTTCTACACAGCTGGCTCACCCGTCGATGACTACATGGTTGGCACTACCTTTGGGACCTGGATCTTCGTTTGTGTGGACTACCTCGTGCTGAGCAAGCCGGAAAATGAGTTCTGGAGGGTGCATAGGAAGGGTGCGGTGGGTGGCATCACCAAAGGGAGTGCGGAGGAGGAAAATGAAAAGAGGAGATGGGACAAAGCGGGGTGGTGCAGCGCGGAAAAGTGGTTGTGGAGCGCGGGGATTTGTTTCTCCCCGAGAGGGGTAGGCTGGTCGTGGGAGGTCAAGAATCTTCCACCTAAGAAGCCAGTTGGGTATCCTGTCTGGTGAGCCCACCATCTCTCGCAGTTTGCTAGTCCTTCCCGATGCCGCTCTGACCCTTTCTCAATAGGAAGTTCCTCCTCACACATCTCCTCCGCGCCCTCTTCTTCTACATCCTCACCGATATTTGCCAGATCTACACGCACACTCTCCCACAATCGCACAACCCACCCGTTCTCCTATCTGCTGAGCCGGTCCCGCGACAAGTCATGCTCTCTTGGGTCTTTTGGATAGAGGCTTATTACCTATTGAATCTGGGCTACTCCCTCATTACGGCGTTGACGACGGTATTGGGGATTTGGGAGCCGAGAGATTGGCCGAGTGCTTTTGGGAGATTGAGGGATACGTGGAGCGTTAGGCAGTTTTGGGGGTAATTACATACTTTATTCCGCATTGAAGTTGAAGACAAGGGCTAACTAGCTTCTCTACATTAAAGACGAACATGGCATCAGTTCCTACGGCGGCCCATTTCCTCCTTTGGTCGCTCAGCTGTGAGACTGCTTGGCTTCCGAAAAGGCACCAATGCATCCAGCTATACCCAGCTCTATGTCGGCTTTTTCGTATCTGCTCTCATCCACTTGTCCGCTGCCTTCTTGGTGGCCCGGCGTGACATCGGTGATCTGCGCTTCTTTATGGGCCAGGCTGTTGCTATCACACTTGAGGATATGGTCGTTGCCATCGTGAATAGGCTCGGTATTCAGCCCGCTAAGTGGATGGGAAAAATTATAGGATATCTGTGGGTGATAGGGTGGCTGTCTTATAGCCTTAGGGATTGGGTGGGCGGGGGCATTGCGGCGGGTATATGGGTCCCCTGGCTGTTGCCGTATAGCCCTGTGGCGAGAGCGATGGAGCTCCTGGGTATGTGATATCTAACTAGGGCGAAGGGTGGCCATGCGTCTTGAACAGCCATGCTACCCTCCGCATAACTGCTCCCGCAGGCCATATCGTATCAACCACGCATCCAGCCCTCCTATCTCCAATTCCTCCTTTCTCCAATAGCACTTTCTTCGGTTCCAGATATATCATTTAAGAGTTAGATAAGATTGTATTAAAAGACAATAAAGCAGACGCTATATAACTGAAATGGAGAAATGAGACCAAATACGCAGCATATCCATACGGCGACCACCACAATTCACCCCCAACGACATCAACCCCCCTATCTACCTTATTTCCTGAACGCGCTCCCAGTCGCAAGGTTGGACAATCGGTCCTGCTCCCCCTGCGACATATTCTGTGCCTCAAATTCCTCGCCATCAGCCCTGAATCCCCTACGATACCACTCCTCAAAATCTTCCATTTCGACCGTATGGAATGGTATACCAAGATCCCTCGAGATTCGATCCTCCCACGCCATTATCGTCAGGGCAGAGGACTTGTTTTTGTCCGTGCCCATAATCTCTGCCTTCCTATCGTCTTCGCGCTGCTCCTGCTCAAGCATGTCGAAGTACTTGTCACTGCTCATAGACCTACATCCAGGCCTCCTTGACCAGCTGCTGGCGACTTTGGCATAGTCGAGTTCAAACCCCAGCTCGTCGTAAACCGGCGGCCCAGTAGGCCCTCTCTTCATTATCTTCTCTTCCGGGTCATTCTTGCCAAAAGCGGCTCGGTTCTTTGAAGGTGGAACTTTGGCGCCGATTGGATGCTTTGCCGCTTCTTCTTTGGATATTGGTGCGTTCTTTGCGTTGGCGTACTTGTCTCTCTTCGCTTTATCCGCTGATTCCAGCCTAGCTATGAGATCCGATTTGTTTCCCGTTTTGAAGAGACCTCGTGCTGTGCACTCTTTCTGGAGTTCTACTTTCAGGAGCGAGTCGTACTTCTGCGCGTTCTGTTCTGTTGGTGCCAGCCCCACCTCCGAAGTTTTCTCGAGTGGCTTGCTATCTGCATTGCTGTTGCTCTCTTGCAGTGGTTGCTTTCGACGGGACATGGTGAGGTTGGAATTCGTTGGGTTGTTGTTTGTTGTTTGTTGTTTACTAGGACAACCCGAAAAGTGGTGAGCGATGCCGCCCTGCGAACTGGGTGGCTCACCCTGCCCATCGTTTAAAGCGGCAGCAACTGGGTGAGACAGACGTATCTTGTCTAAGCGATGAGCGACGCCGCCCTTTGCCGCAACCTCAGTTAACCAGCGGGATGAGGCTGCCACCTCGACTGCGTAGTATACGAAAACGGAAGAGAACAGTACTTTGCACTCCCACTCGCTGGATTCGACCCACACTGATTTGCGTTCTACAAACAATCCCGGCCAGCAGCCAGCCGGTCAGTGGTAGGCCCAATGGCCGCAGGATAGGCGATCGTCGGGTGCTCCCCCTCAGCCTAGGCCCAGAGCAACGATGCGTGCTGCTCGTTGCGGGGAGAGCTCCAGCTGGTGGCGCGAGATGCGTGACGTCAGAGGCCCAAGTCGGCAAGTCAGCACGGCGATTTGAACCACCGAAAGCGCTTGGCCTCCACCTCCATTGCACCGCACCGCCCTGTCTCGTCCAACTCCGTCCTATCCAGACCGTATGCACGCCCATCACAGGCTCGGCGCCGTCAACCATTGGCTCATGTTCTGGTCCCGGGTTCTTGCCAAGTCGTTCCCGCTCCGTTGAAAACCTGAAGCTTCCCCACCCCGCCGTTGCAGACTGAACGCCCTCCCATCGTAGGATTTCTGCTCCAACAATGCTACCACCATCCTCGCAATTACTGGCGGTATTTGCTGTCACTGCCTTCGTCCAGCTGGGGGTTGCGGGTGCCAGATACCAGCTTCAAGAAAATTATGAGGGTCTTGACTTTTTTAGCAAGTTCAACTTCATCACGGTGCGGATGCTCACATGCAAGCTTCTGGTCCCATACTGACCAAAACCTGCACATAGGTCGATGACCCTACCCACGGTTTCGTTGAGTATATAGCATGGTGTTCCTCTCAAAGGTAGTTGCGTTGACACACATCCCCTAGTTATGTCAACGAAGCCGAGGCTCGCAAATCGGGCTTGATTTGGGAGACCGATAAACTCGTCTACATCGGCGTCGACCACAGCAATATCATCGGGGCATGGTGTCGGCGGGGGCGCCCTAGTGTACGTTTAGAGAGCAAAGCCAGTTATACGCACGGACTAATCATCGGTTCGTTCTGGCATATGCCTGGGGGGGAGTGCGGGACGTGGCCTGCCTTGTGAGTTTCCAATGAGGCACTGTAGTCAACTAGGAACACAGCTAACGACCTGTGATGGCCATAAGCTGGACGTATGGCCCAAATTGGCCCAATAGCGGTGAAATTGATATTATCGAGGGTGTACACAAGCAACCCAAGAATATCATGGCGCTTCACACGTCCGATAATTGCAAAGTGGACGGAAAGCAGTCGGGCACATGGGTTCACCACGACTGCTCACCGGCGACGCCCTTCAACGCAGGTTGTGGGGTACAGAGCAATACGGACGATTCGTTTGGAACCGGTTTCAATAACAAGAAAGGCGGGGTATATGCGACTCTGTGGAATTCCCGTGGAATCCAGATTTGGTTTTTCCCGCGCAACAAGATCCCGAAGGACATTACACAGGGAGACCCCAAACCAGATACTTGGGGCACGCCAGAGGGGAATTTCTCGGGATCGTGTGATTTTGACGCACATTTCAAAAATCACTGGATTGTATGTCACATCAGTTCTTATGCCGACGAGCCCAGGAATCTACTTGCAAGCCGAGTCCTGCCAAATTCCAATTTATCTTATTTTTACACATAGGGGTCTTAGGCTTTCTGACATTTTATTGCAATTACAGACCTTGGACGTGACTTTCTGTGGAGACTGGGCGGGCGGAGTGTGGGGAGATTCAGGATGGTATGCACCCCCCAAGACACCTCCCCTAGATCATCATATATACGCGATTATATCAACTAACGTATAACCCACTGCAAAGTTCCTCCCCCCAATGGCCATCATGCAATTGCTACGTCGCAATGAACCCCAGCTCGTTCACCAACACATTCTGGCTGGTTGAATCGATCAAAGTATACCAAGAACGCCCTAAGAGCTATGATGCAGACGAGTCTGCAGAGAGCTTCAACCTACTGAGTCAGCCGAATAATGGGGAAGGTCCCATCGCCGGGTGAAATTGAGAAGGGCGGAAATATGAAATTTTACGGTTAATCTAGGAATAGGCGCCGCAGTATTCGCTGCATTAGTTAGAGTAATAATCGATTTAGGAAATGCTCTCACAACCGAAGCCGCATACAATTTTGCCTGTAGTTTTCGTTGCAACTACCTACTAGTTACCTTTGCTACGCTCAACAAAGCATCCCCCACTACGCTAGTTATCCTGAACCTCACCCTTCCCGCCTAGTTATCGACGCATAAAACCCGCCAACCAGAAACAATTTCAAACCAACCGTTATTTTTATTTCGTTTTTCTTCTTTCCTTTCTGATGTGGGTTTCAACTTCTAGCTTTTCCTACACGTCTCTAAGCGGGTGTTTAAACGTAGCAGCTTGCGTAGTTAGTTGCCTCCCGGAGAAGGAATAACAATAAAAAAAAATAATAAAAAAACCCTCGAATTTATTTGTCTCGGAATTCCCGTTAATGTGCTCTGGGGAGTCGGCCATGTGGTAAATTGGGCCATAGCGTCGCAACGTAGAGACGTGCGCATAAGGCCTACACCAGCGTCGCTGCTGCCGCCTATATATATTATCGCACGGTCCGGATTAGCTATGGTTTTTAGCAGTATCCGCCAGAGTCTGAATGCCCAAACTGTGCCCGACGCCATCGCCTTGGCGCGTGTATTGGTCCTGTGTCGTCCATTGTTATTCTCAACGATGGACACGGCCCCAGAATCGGTGCTGGAGACGAGAAGCATCGCCCAGCACTTGGCGCATGTGGGCCACGGTATGTAATACGCGGTATTCGATGGAACGCGGTAGTCGATAGCACGCAGGACTCCCAAGCTCAATTGTATTCAACGGCATGCTGTATTTAGTGGCACGCTGCCCCCAGCGTCACCTTCGGCTTGCCGCGACAACACGTCGATCTTCATCACGGTGAAAGGCTCGGCGATGCCTGCTTCCCTGCCGGATTGCGACGGTGGGCAGGCTGTCCCTTCCGAAGAACGGAGAAGGGCGTTGTTCCGTAGGTACCTGCGGAGGCAGGGCCGTCGATTTAGCGGAAAAACGTGGAAAGAGTATGTCAGTGTTCTGCGCGACGGCAAGGACCCACCAGGATATACCCGCGAGGGAATAAGGACCCGGAAGAAGCGCATCATTACAGACTATCGGTGGAATGACGAGACTGGGGACCTGATTTTCCGAAGGGCTGGTACGATTGCTGTGCCAGAGCACCGGGTCTATGACATTATCAAGCTCGAATACGAGGCGGTTGGGAGGGTTAGCACAAAATTTCACGCGCGCTGTCTGTCCCCCAAGTATCACAATATCACGGGAGTTGATGTGCGCAAGTGGTTTGATCTCCAGCCGGGAAGTCTCAGCGGTTTCCCATTACCCCAGCAAACGAACGGACATGATTCCAGCGGTGGAGGAGGGAATGGCAATGAGCCAGTAGTACAAGCTCCATCGAGGCCAACCTTCACTAGCTGTGGTGGGATCCCAGTGGTCAATAGAGACCGCCTTCCGTTCAGCGACGATCGTGCTATACACACTCTCCAGGAGGAATTCAAAAACCGAAGATGGCCGAGATCGTTGGGCTTTTCCCGGTATATAGACATAATATCCGGGCTTCGGGCAATACTGGATGCAGCTACGCCCGCAAGCTCGTACGTCCAATGCAACTCGGACGAACCTGCGACCCAGTCTACTCCTTACGACTCCGCTGAACTGCTTTGTCTCACGACGCAACAAGCAGGAGTCGAGCTTGACACCTCAGAAAACTTCCCAAGGCCAATCTTCATTAAACACAACACCACGGCGACTGAGGACCTGCAGACTATCGATGACTATCTGGGAGACCTGGGTGACTGCCAGTCAGTAAACGTCCAAGACCTAAGCCGCAAGCGGAATCAATCACCTGGAGTCATATGGCCAACGGGGAAGGTGATATCAAGGTTTAAGGGACAGCCCGGGAAATCAAACGATCAACCTCCCATCAACGTTCTAGACCACGCTTGTACTAAACCAAATGCCGTACCAAACTGCCTTTGCTCCGGGAACATGCGATACCTCTCAAGGATCACACACCACGCCGGAAGGCAGCCCGAGAACCCAGACTCGCTCTCCGCCAAGGCTGAGAAGTGGTGCCTGCTAGCGCAGGCGCGTTCGGGAACGATGACTCACCAAGATCACTGCGGTCTTTGGACTTGGATCAGAGTCGAGCAAGGCAAAAACCTGTGGTTTATTTGCAATCTATCGAACGGCGACCGAGAGGCCTTCGCTGAGAAGGGGACCGCGTTCGTAGGGGGCCGGTGGTTTTACCTTTGGCTAGAGCCTGGAGACATCCTTATCATGCCTCCTGGAACGATTCACGCCGTTTATACGCCTGTTGATACGCTGTGCACCGGCGGCCATGCATGGTCGAAACGGCACATGGGAGATTCTATGAGATCAATAAGCTTCGAAGACGCCTACCCCAACGTCACAAACGACGATTCATTTACCCAACTGCCGGAACTCCTCACGGAGGTCTCCCGCCGGATGGACGCGGGCACCACCGCAGATTTTGGTGGCGAGGAACAAGTATGGATGTTCAACCACTATTACAAGGTATCCGCCCCTCCCCCTAGCATAACCATTGCGACACTATACTTATATGCAATAGGCATACCAACTAGCTCTAAGGGAGCGGGAGGCAACTACCACTACCCAGTCCACAACCAGTACGGAGGTCTCCTACCAGATAGACGCAGACACCGCCGCAGAATTTGGCGGCGAGGAGCAAGTGCAGATGTTCCACCACTATTACAAGGTATACGGCCCCTCCCTAGCATAACCATCACGATATTATACTTATACACGATAGATATACCAACTGGCTCTAAGAGAGCAGGAGCCCACTACCGCCACCCAGTCCACAACCAGTACCCGAGAACATCCCAGGGAGCGCGGGCGCCGTCACTCATCCAATTACAGCCTCGCCCAGAGACCCGAACGCCCGCTACGCTCTATCAGAGTAGGGACCAACCCCCCGTCAACGGAGAGACGAGTTCTTAGGCAGCGAAAATAACCAACACGAAGCAGCAGCCCTCCTAGGAGCGCCCCGCGTGCGCGGGACCCGGATTGTGCAGGGGGCGCCCGAGCCCACCGCGGCGCTCGAAAACAGCATAGGACTTCCCCCCTCCCTTGCACACGAGCCCTCCCCCGGGACCTTCTATCAAAACCTCCATCGCAGTGTCAGCGCCATCATGAGGTCGTTGTTGTGGTGGTCATCAATCTCCTGTTGCGGTGGAAATAAAAATCATCCAACCTCTGGATTCTCTCTTCTCTCCACGAGAGTAGAGTCTATCAGAAGTCAATCAAAAATTCTTTCTTCATCTAACATATTCACCCCCCTCCCCCCATCTCTCACCTTTATATATCTTAAAACAGTTTCTTAGTGATTCGGCATCAAGAAAGGGAGGGATTAGCTGCAGTTTTTGGAGGCATTTCCACACCGACTTACGCACGAGTCGAACTTTAAGATTTCTTTTTAGAACAACGAAGTTAGCCCACCTTTAGTGGTACTAACAGCCAGGAAATGGTTGCCCGACGCAGTAGCTATATACAAGAAAAAAAAGAAATTAAACGAGCGTTCAAAAAATAGGAAGCCTCGGATTTTACTCGTGATTATCGGGGCCGAAATGCCCATGACCGTAGGCAAACTTAGCATATTGATGATGCAATCCCTCATCCCAAGCCCAATCAGGCCCTTTAAATGACTCTTCTCGAGTGATGATCTTCCCATTCCTGACATGGATTTGCTGGTGCCCATCGATTTTGCCCTGCTCATAGAGCTCAATGACAGCTTTGATGTTAACGTGCTGAGGTTCGGGCTGGTACTGTGGATCGTTCGGGTCCAAGTAGCTGCGGAGCTGTTGGATGCGCTTTTGGACATCGAAGACCAAAGGTATGGGGATTCCTGGAGAGAATTCGATCTCACTCGCCATTTTGCTGATAGTTCGCGGCGTTATGCTGATGATTCGTGATAATTTGTAGTGTGGTGATGGGCTGAAAGGTCATACGTCACTGGAAACCACCTTGATGCGCTTTACCCGATTAGGGAACTCTCTATATATAATAGCGTACCTATTTAGAAAAGGCTAGCTCACAACTCTGTTTTATTCAAATATATATTCATTTTTTTACAAACCCCAATTTCATCGGCTGCTGTAGTATGTTCTACGGTGCATATAAAAAAGTGCTAAAAAAAAACAAAAACAAAAAATGAACGTGCCAGGGGTCGAACCTGGAATCTCTCGATACCGCGCTATGATCGTAGTCGAGCGCCTTTCCATTGGGCCACACGTCCGGTGCATTGTCGGTCGGTCCACTATAGGACTACAAATAGGCTTCCTGATTGGCCCTTGCTATTAGAAGCCTAGCGGCACCGGTGCACGTGATCATTCACCTATGGATTTGTGGAAGGACACGGCGGAAAATAAAAGACCGGAAGGGCGCTCGTTAGGAGGTTCGCGGGATGGGGGGGTGTTCGAAGTACAGAAGAAGCCAGGCTGGTTACCAAAAATAACCAAGTTACCGCCGCCCTTTTTGCAGAGGCCCCATCCATCCCTGCCGAACTATCTCCCCGCAAAACCCCCCACCCCGAGCTTTCCTCCTCCATTGCATCGTATCGAAGAACCCCCCGCTGATGAGGGGGAGATGTGGAGAAGAGCGGAATTTCCCCAAGGCATTCTCTTGGAAACATGTGGGCTTTTTTTGGGTGTATTGTGGCGTTGCCGGAGGGGCTTGGAGTTCTCTCTGCTCGTTATACGCATAGTTTCGAAACAAGGCCCTCTTCTCTTCGCTACGGCAAGGCTCTAAGACGGAAACAAGGCTCTAACGCGGTAGCAAGGCTCTAACGCGGGGAAGGCTGTTGAAAAACAAAAAATCCCAAGTGTGGGGAGAGATAGGGCTCGGAATATGCGACGAAGTTAGATAATAATAGCTAACCGCCAACGGGGCTTTGTTGACGATTCTGTCTATATTTTGCCCGGGGCCTGGCGGGTTGACGCGTAAGCGCCACGATTGGCGTTTGTTTGCGCCTCTGTTTTAAAACTCAAAACCTCCAATTCGGAGACTGAGCCCCGTTCTGATGCGTGGAAACATCGCAGCCGTTTCACCCCGCCCCGGTAAGGCATACTCTATTGCGGCGAGGTGGGCATACACCAACACTAACTCGCCCGATTATATAGGCTTTGCAGCTGCGCCCGTGGGATGGGTGCGAAACTCCTGCCTCATAATCGCCCCACTCCTTTAAGCTTCTTATCGGAAACGTATAGTCTGAATGGTTGGATCTTCTGCTACCATATTTGTCATGGAGCCCCGCGTACGGAGCCAATGTCTATTTCTTTTGGTCCTGCTAGTACTCCGCGGAACATCGTGCGCACAGATGTGCTATTACCCAGATGGCACCGTCTCGGGGAACGACTCTGCCTGCAACTCCTCGTTGGCGGCCAGCCCTTGCTGTGGCGCTGGCGATCTATGTCTATCTAATGGGCTCTGTCTACGGGTAGGGGATCTCAGCGTCACACGGGGTAGTTGCGCCTCTCAAGGCTTACCGTGGCCGGAGACGTGTTCGCAGATCTGTCAAACCGGTAACGCGGCATCACTCCAATATTTCTTTTCCTCGTGCGCTGCAACAGGACTAATGTTGTGGCTTCGTAGTAAATACTACAACCGCGGCAGTCTTGGTCCACTGCCCTGACGGGAAATGGTGTTGTGGGATCTCTTACGACAATTCTTCGGATTGCTGTGGCCAGAGGAGAGGGTTCGAGATGGCCCACGTCACTCTCGTTCAAGGCATCGCCACTTTTCCGACAACTGTCACAGCTTTAGGGGGATGCCCCAGCGCTACTTCAACGTCACATCCTTCATCCACATCTTCGGGGAAAGGTTCTAGCACTTCCACGCCACCACCTTCTCGGAAGACGCCTTCCAAGAGAGGCATTGCAATCAAAGCTGGAGTTGGTGTAACCTTGGCCGCAGCATTCGTAGCTGCATTGTTATTGTTCTTCATGGTCCGGCGGAGGCAAGCCAGAGCGAAGGGAACCGCAGAGCCCCCAGAGGTGCCTATGTGCAACAGATCTCAGGAAGGCGCAGGGTGTGAGATACACGAGGTGCCAGGGGATTTTCAACCACTCGAGATAGGGGGATCGCGAGTCATCCTGCCCAACGCAAATGCCTCTACCCAAGGCAAGCCCGAATAGGGAGTTTGACAGAAGAGGGAAATGAGTTATGCGGGATACCTGCAAGAACCACTAACTAAACCTAATTATTCCCCGTGGGAAATCTAGTCGAGTCGCTTCACGAGCGTATTGACTCGTTTAGGCGGCCGAACAGCTATTACCGCGAGTCGGGGCACGAGGATACGTCCAGACTTAATGTATAATACAAGAACGGATGTCGGCGGAGTATGGATCGGCGGAGTACAGGCCGACGGAGTTAGGCCGGTTCTTTATTGTGGATTTTTCTACCAATATAGTAACTCATCAAGAGCTATTTACTTTCATCAATTTTACCCACCTACCCGGAGCAGACGCTCTTACTGTGGAGATAAAAGGAGAGGTTAAAGGGAGTATCTGGAACCAGCAAGGAGAGCACGAGGCTAGCTCTACTAGGAATATGAGTGACACCCACACTCACATGCGGCGCAGGAACACGAGGAGCAGCAAAAAGACATCTCCAACAACCAGCCCACCCAACGAAAGCCCAACCCGCCTAGTGCGAAGTGCATGCACACACGCACAACCTCTGACCCAGCCACCCAACAAACACCATAGCAAACACCGCCCAAACCGCGATAAAAGCAGACGACCTATCCAAACCCCAAAACCAGTAGAACAAAAAAGGACAAGGAACCGACAAGTCCCAGCCTGAGAATCCTGCTACATAATTGCGGGATTTCACCCGGTTAAAGCGGCCTCCCCCGGGTTAGCTAGCCCTACCCCTGACAAGCTGCCTGGTGCAAAACTCGAAATATTACCGATAAACCCGTTGATCTAGCCAAAAGCCCTGAATTGAGGTTGCTTTGATGATTTGACTGTATATCCAGCAGCAAGTCTGTCCAGAGGTTGTTACTGTGCTGGCCAAGCGGCATCAACCACGCCACCCCACTCCACCGAATTTTAGAACACGCAATTCATTCCCTCTATTCCCAAAAATCCAATCGAAACTAGTCCGGCACATGAACAGCTCGAAATAAAATCCCCGGATGCATGCACCGAGTATTGGGGATGTGGTTGGAGAACGCCCCTTAGGCAACCTCCTTTTTTACGTACCGTGACCTACGGGTTTGGAATTGGGCTCGAAACTTTTACGGTATCGATTCCGGCGGCTGTGGGGAAGCCGAATAGATATTGTTGAGGGGCTGGGCAATACCATACCTCGTGGCTTGTACGGTCGCGGGAGTTATGGGACTTGAACGGATAGGCTAGGGTTGGTCTCTGCTTGGCCACCCAACCCCTACAACACCAGCGCACATATATATATATGTAATAGACTCTAGGGTTAATATTAGCCGCGGGATTGCGTGGTAGGTCTGGATTTTCCAGGTCTCCACTCCTTCGAACGGTACAATCCCACAAAGTCATTGCTGTGTCTTCTAAAGTAAGACGGGATGTGGGATGGAGGCGAGGTATCACACGCACGAATGCTCGGGTCAAAATACTACTCCGCGGTGTTGCGGAGGTGTTGTCGAGGTTAGAACTATTATTGCAAACAATATGGATTGATCTATCTGGCGTGAAGGGCTCTAATACACGGCTATTATTGGCCTTGCTTGATTTCGCTGCCCCATACGCCCAGACCCATGACTTAGGCAGTGCATTCCAGACAGGAATCTCGACCCCTACTTCAACACAAGTATTCTCCAAGCCACAGTGCACGTGTCTAAGATAAATCCAACTATTCGATTTTCTAAGGCGGATCTCACTATCCAATCCTACAATCCTCTAAACGCGACTCCCCTTCGCACAATATCAAATGCTGAATCAAATTGCCCGCACACGGCGAGTCGCTAATCCGAGCATGTACGTTCACTTGTCTATCCAAAGACGAGTGCTCTAACCTCGATGCTATCGCGACCAGGAGCGCCCTCGGGTGTCCTCGGATCCTCAAACGCAGAATGAGGAACTCTTCCATGTGGCCCCTTGGCCTCATCCGAGTCATAGCACTTTAGCAGTATTCTTTCGCCGTTGGTCATCCCGCTCCAGTAATACCACCTTTGCTCCGGATTATGCTTTACTCCCGCGGTCTCACCAGTACGGTGCGGATATCGGTGTTCGATACCAACTATATCCTCATCTCTTACGGTCGAACCGTCCGCGAAAGCCAGTGGTGGGTTATAGACGGGCCCATTGAGCGGTCTCCAGACATTGATGATGCGGTAGCGGCCTTGCAACAGTGCATCTGCTTCACCAGGAATGTGGAGTTTCACACGCTCTTGAGCTGAACTGGCCGTTTGGTCAATGTGAACGAAGGGCACGGGGCGGCGATTGGCATTTGGGGTAGAACGGCGGATCGTGTGGTCGAAAAGGACTACACGTTTGGCGCTGCGGACATGCTCCAGGAGCAGTCGCTCGACCTCTGGGTAGTAGACACGTTTGATCTGCTCGTCGTCCGTGAAGTCTGACTCGTTGCTTGAGATATTTGAGATAGATTCAAAAGCGTTGTCGTCCAGTGTGAATTCCGACTCGTGTCCACGAATATCATTTATTTCAACGTCTACCATATTCTGTCTGAAGTTCCGTTGCGGTTGGCCTTCCGGGGGGGTTTCAACGTAGTTGAACGGCGCTGAGTTGTCCGCCGGAGCATTGTAGAAAGAGAGCCGCGAGGTCACTTGGCCCCTAGGGATGGGAGCGTCACCTGCTGGCTTCTCCGCCAGACTATGGACAGGGCTGGTTTGGATTGCTTCTGCGGGGGTGATGCCCATTGTCGCGTTCCGTCTTCGTGTATATGGTGTGTGCAGCTATCCAACGCCTCGCAGCTACAATTTATACCGCCTCGCAGTCTCGGGGATTTCTAATACGGTTCCAGCTTTATGTGGTGTGGTTGCGTCATGGCCCTCGGTGGGGAATTTGTCAGCGGAGTCTTACCAGGTGGGACTTCGTATTGTACCATCTCACGAGCATCGACTCGCACCAGATTATTATTCCTCCGTTGAACATCTCCTCTCACTTATCAATCGCCCAGTCACGTGATAAACCGCAGTAATCCAAGTAACTGTCTATCAACCGCTTCTTCCCTGGCAAGAGACGTGCACGGTTGTGCAGGCCTGGAAACAGCGCTGCATGTTCCTTATTTTTGCTGGCTCGTGACTAAGTCACAAAAAGCTAGTTAACAGCAGAATCAATCTCTCGCGACGCCATCGTCTCACCATACCACAACCCCACCCAGGCATAAGGCATTTCTCACTAAGCCCCTCCATGCGTGCCCCGCGCCCCTCTTTCCTTTCCGTATCTCGCCTTGGTGTCGCTAACAATCGAAGGACCTTCTGACCGTGCCTCCTAACCTCCACCTCCAACGAGCGATCGCTCCGCGTTCAACTACGCCCCGGGTGCCCAGTTGCCAGTGCTATCCTATATTGTCATCTATCATAGCCTCGATAGTGGGCCCATTGAACCATCGTCGCAGCAATCCTTATACCACCAGCTCCTCGAACCTCCACGAGTAATGACACGGCACTAGCGGTGGCCAAATCCAGAGAGGGCTAATATATCATAAGCATGGAGATTGGAGAATATATGCCCTGGCTTTCGTCTAAATGCATACCCTTCTGGCACCAGATATTGCATTAATCGGACGTGTAGGGGAAACAGGGACCGGCATCCCAGCGTATGTTGGTTAGGCGCCCGGACGAGCAGGGGATAATGGATTCCGACATCCCGAGGGCACAGAATACTCCTCCGCAATACCAACCGCTCGAACCCTGCGTCCCTGAAACCCTGTCTTACAATTCCAAGAAGTCTTATCGCTACTTTACTTGCGTAGGGAGCGGCCCCACCCACCACGCCCCGCGAGAGAGCTTCGAGAGACGGTCCCACCGAGATCCCGTTCGTTACGTGGCCCATTCTTCTATCAACGCCTTGATTGTGTTCTACTCTCTCTTAATGTCGTTCTTTCCTCGCGGACCTGTCATTCGGCTATAAATAAGACCTTTTCTAGCAGATTATCATGAGCTGTACTATCCCATATCAGGGAGGCGGAAGAACGAGAGGGGGCCAATTCACACTATTTTGCCCAGCCACCATTAAATGGTCTTCCCTGAAAGAATAAAGTTTCACAACCGTGCCAAATGACCACTTGGAGAACCTGACCGGATCCTTCTTTTAAAGTAGATTTAAGCTCAATATTATCCTCTCTTCCCTTTTCATTCCAATCACCCAATCTCATCCCTACTCCGCGAAGCCCAGGCGGTGAATGCAGCCGTGAGAGCCCTGTGGGAGATCCTGACGCCTAACAGCATTGCTTCCCGCCAACCGCCCGAGCTCTGTAGAGACAATTCAGATACCAGCTGATAGAAGGATGCTGAATTACTTAGGACGCGGCCAGCCATTTATAGGCATGTTTCTACCAGGAGAATAAGGAATACTTGTGGCCTTAACCTTAAATCAAGCCTATCAGGTTCAAGTCTCAAGACCGCTATCGCAGGCACCGTTTCGGCACGACTACCACTATCGTATTCTCATCAGATGTCAGGCAGGTCACGTCTGGGTTCAAGGGCAGGGAGATCAGGTTCCATGGCGTCTCTCCACGAGAAAAGGCGTGTTTACAGCCATAAGCTAGGTAATAGTCGCCGCTAGCAGGGGCCACGATTTGGAATTGCTGTCACAGCAGAAAAGCACTCCATCCCATGGCTCGCTGTTACCAACTCACGGTTGAAAATAGGAGCTGCCACTTCTCCTGACAAAATAAATAGCCGATTATCACTTTGTATATCTTGCTACCTAATGAGTAAGTCTCTGTAAATAATATATTGTTGTGTGGTATATGATATTCTTGCTGCTTCATATTATTTTATTTAAAGCACTCGTAAACGGATATAAATGAATAAAAATAATTTTTGGTTTTTATTATTCTAGTACTATAGTATCCTTAATACGTAGCGGCGACCTGGAAATTAATTCCCCGGACCTTAAACACGATCGAGCCCGCCTAGTTCTACCTGGAGAGGGTGACCACCGGGAGCGGACCTCTTGGGCTCGCAAGGAGCCAGAATTCAAGCCTGGGCTGAGCGGGTTAAGCCCCCCATCGATAAAATACTTGAGTTGAAAGGCAAGAATCGTTATCACGAAGGGTGGGTTTAACTGGATTCAGTAGGGGTATGCTAAAGCGAAGCCTATATTGAAGTTTCACAATCATTACCAATGGTAACGTATTTCACGGCGAGTTCGCTTAACCCCGCGAGTTCGCGCATTCTTCGCGGGGCCAACAGTACAACTTCAAAAGAGTACCACACAATGAATTCTTTATAGAATCTCATAAAATCGAAGATAGAGAATCTCCAATACCAAGATGATAATAAAATGAAATATTAGACCTGTACACCTTGTAGTTGTGGTGGAATAACTTCAGAATATAAATTACCTCGCTTTTTTATTACCCTCTACCTATAGCATTATTACATAACCATCTATCGAGATCTGGCTTAATTCAGCTTAAAAGGTCTTCAATAGGGTCTGATCTGCTCGCCAATAAATTTTTAAGGTATGGGCTGCAGTATTCTACCTGCAGTTCTGCATCCCCTACTGGTCGCTTATAGGATTTTTAACAGAACTGCATACAAAACCTGCATGAGAACAACACAACCTGCATAAGCCATAAAATTTTCTGATGATCATGAGGATAGTCAATTTGATGCCGTAGATTCTGAATTTGAACTCAGATTTGCGAAATTCCTGGTGGTTGTGGTGTCCCTGAACAGCAAAGTCGATAAATATGCCTAAGAGGATTCAGTCTCCCAACTATGAACAGCATCTTCAAGACGCCTTAGAAGACTTAAAAAAGGACCCAACCCTCTCCCTTTCGATAGCAGCTGGTCGCAGAGGGGTTAAAGAAAGTACTTTAAGAGATAGAAGGAATAAAGGAAGGCGAAATCCTATGTCAGCACATACTCATAAGTATCTTCTTTCATCAGCACAAGAAGATGTTCTGGTTAAGTGGGCCTTGTTTCAAGATGATATGGGCATTCCTCCACACCAGGAGCTACTGGTAGGGAAGGCTGAGGCGATATTGCATGTCACTAGCTCTGATATTAAGATAGGGAAGCATTGGGTTGAGAGGTTTATGAAGCGTCATAAGGAGCTTCAGATGAAGTTTACTCAGAGATTAGATCGCCAGAGAGCAGCCGCAGGGAACCCCAAGATTATGGAAAAGCACTTTAGTATCTTCAAGAAGGCAGTTAAGGACTATAAGGTTATGAATATTAATATATGGAATATGGATGAGAAGGAATTCCTCATGGGACAAGCTAATAAGGCTAGAGTCATTTGCAGGCGAGGCAGAAGGAACCCCAGATATACCTGTGATGGTAATAGGGAGCTTATTACAGTTCTAGAATGTGTATCTACTAAGGGGCGCTTGTTACCCCCTATGATAGTTACCAAAGGAGCTCACCACTATGCTGGCAACCATATCAGAGGTCAAGGCACACCTGGAAGTATCTATGGACATTCCTCTACTGGCTGGAGTACCAATGAGCTTGGTCTAGAGTAGTTAAAGAACCATTATGAACCTTTAACTCGCCCTAAGTATATTCTCCTTAATTACTTCTCTATTCTATTACCATTCTTTTCCCATGATATAGAAACTAATAAGAGGTTCAGAAGTGCTCTAGACTGGCGCTTATTAGTCCTTGATTGCCATGACTCTCATACCAACTACCTGTTTCTAGATTTCACATGGAGACATAGGATATTAGTTCAGGTTCTACCAGCTCATTCCTCCCACCTTACCCAACCTCTGGACGTAGGACTCTTCTCTCCTCTTCAACACAACTATGGGAAGCTCGTTATAGATTGGTCAAAAGGGGGTGGCTTTCCTGCTCTTCATAAGAGTGACTTCTTTCCAATATTAAAGATTGCTAGAGAGCAAACTTATACACCTCAGAACATCAAGAGTGCTTGGGATGGGCGCTGGACTTGTTCCCTACAACAAATACAAGATTCTCAATTGCCTGAAAGGTCTTTCAGTATCTAATGTCTATGATACTACTTCTCAAGGCCTACAAACACCAAGGAATGTTAGACAGTTTCGCCTTTTCATGGTTCAAACTGAGCATATGATGGAGGTAGAAGGAGTTGGGGAACTTGTTATCAAGACAATTAGGACACTGGCTAAGCTCAGTTTGCAAGAACAAGCTATGGGGGCAGTAGTACAGCATGAGGCTAATCAGCTTAGGGGGCGATTGAAGATGAAGGATGGGCATAAGAAGATTAGAGTCAGGCTGATAAAAGATGATATGAGCAATGGTATACTCATCACTCAAGAGGAAATAGACCAGTTGAAGCTTCAAATGGAGAAGAAAGAAGCTTTAGAAGCTGCAAAGCAGGTTAAGAAAAAAGCGAAGGAATTACTTCAGGGCAAGAAGCAATTGACTATTCCTAAGGCTAGGAAGCAGAAGAAAGTTTCTTTTGCATCAATAGAGTCCATTGACTTTCATATTTTGACTGATACAGGTTAGTTATTCTTGTATAATGAATTACCCCTTACTAACGATTTTTAGATAAGGAAGACCAAGCTATGGTTCCTTCAACTTCAACATCTAGGTCAGGAAGGACCATTAAACCATCCAGACGTGTCAAGGAGAGTCTGAATGAGGTCCCTATTGAGTCTGAGGGCCCCATTATACCTACTTCAACTGTAGTAACTCGTTCTAAGGGGGGTAAAAAGTAGGGGGGTTTATGCAATTCAAAATGTCATTGTTCACTCAAAAATGGTCTGATTGGGCTGAAATTGAAATATATTAGAGGACATATGCTCTACTATCTATAAATCAAATTATAGCCACATTCAATCGCTTTTGAGTATGGAGGTGTTCTTGAAGTGTTGTACTCGGGGGTATTCGCTTAGTCCGCGAACTCGCCGTGGTAAGCGAACTCGCCGTGAAATACGTTACCGGACGATACGGCGCCACCAAAGTGCGTTGTTGATCGTCTTTCGCTTCCTGCTCGTCACCTTATCTCCCGCCAACGACAACTTCGGTCCAAGCCTTCCGCTTTCTCCTTGACAGTTCCATCTATTCTGCGGGAATTCCTGGATCCCCATCGAGCGGGCGAGGCCGATTGCACGAGTAGTTTGCCCTGTGTCGTCCTATGGGTGTTCTCCCACTTGCCCTAGTCTGGGAGGATGGGACCTAAGCATGCGCCACAGGCCTACGCCACAGGCCTCGCCGCAGCCTCGTCGCAGCCTCGTCGCAGGAGAAGTTCTTCCCGTCAGCGCCAAGAATTGACCCTATAACTTACATCTCAGCACTCTTGCTGTTGGTAGGATTCATCGCCGGAATAGCGCTACCTAGCTCAAGTCCTTGCCCTTGCTGTGGTGGGTAAAGGAAGCACGGCGTAAGAAGCGATCCTGCCCCTGCGCTCTCCTGCCTCTCAGAACATCTTTGGAACGGCGGCTCGGTGTCCCTTAAGGCCCAGCCTCGAGATACCTAACAGACATAGGAGAACGACCATAGTCTGCCATTGCCCAGACCCGAGGTATCGTCTCTACCTATCTGGTTTACCGAACGTAGCTGCTAATCACCCCTTCACATTAGCGTCTGCCTACCATCCGTCCTTCTCGGCCTGATCCTAACCAGACATCCTTCCACACCTACCATGGGCTGGTTCCCAACCGCTAGAGACACGTCCGGCAACGGCTGGCGTTTTGATATTGTTGGTCTACTCGCTGTCATCGGCGAGTCAACGATCGCGAACCACGCTCAAGCCATCACAGCCTCCTCCCTCTCTCGATACCCGCGCCTCATTCCCGCCCCGCAGGCCCTACTTAAAACTAAGCGACCCACTCGTCTACCTTCTACTAAAGATGTTGTCGTGATGGGTGTTTACTCGGGAACGCACCTGGAGGAGTTGAACTACTTCGCCGATGTTATACACGATATTGGGTCGTTGAAGAATTACGAATTCCGTGTTTATAATATCGAGTATTCGAAGCAGGCTAGCGGGGAGGAAGGCCTTGCAAGGAAACGGGGAAATACAATTTTTGGCAAGAGAGTTGAAGCGCAAGAACTCGAAGTCAGAGCCCAAGGGAGCAATGGCGACGAAGAACAAGGCGCGATTCCTGCAGCAGTCAGCGCCAATAGCACAGACGGAGACGAGCTTGTCAAAATCCGCTTGAATACGTTCTGTGCATTAAACATATTAACCATCTGCTCCATTCTAATGACTCTGGGGCTATTCGGTTGGGCGGTGGTTATAAAGGATGGTGTAGCATGCGTCGCTCTAGGCTCCATATCCATTTCCGCTAGTCTGGCCTGCTATGCATCGCAATGGCGCCCGGAACTATCCCAACGGCCTAGCAAGACCGAAGTCCCCCGCGGTGACGTTGTTATCAAGACACGTGGTGCGGCTTTCGTTGTTGTGCACTGTACAGAGGAGATTACGAGAGAGCTGTACGCTGGCACGGAAAAGTGTAACTACCAAGTTGGGGAGGATTTGTATAAAGTACTTGTGGGTATTGGTACGGTTCTGCTCATGGTGGCGGTCGTGTTGCTTGGCAACTGCAAATGGACAATGCAAGCAGCCATCGGCGCTGCGTATATTATGCTGAACGGCTCGTATTGGGGTATTTCGTTGGCAGCGAAGCAGACCACCTACTGGGATATGAAGCGATACGAAGTGCTGGACGAAACTAGAGACAGTTTGAAGGACGCACACGTAACGGAAGGAAGTACCCGGGCGAGCTTCACAAAGACTCTGTGGTATGCGATTCAAGAGACGAAAGAGATACAGTGGATCCTGGACGGTGATCTGGCGCCAAGAACAGACGCTTGGAGGGATTGGTTGAAGATTGCGAAAAAAAATTGCGATAATCCAGCGTGGGACGCCGTTGGAGAAAAGGACAAGTTAATGAAAAAGGCAGCACGGGATGCCGACCGGGCAACATCAGCCCAGGATGCCAGCCAGGCGGATACTTAACCGTCGTCCGGAAGCTCTTGAGAAGTGCGGATGGTGCGGAGTGCGAATACAATGTACAATAGTCGCGAATAAACGATTGTATTCTACTTCTGATGATCCACTTTATTGCACACTATCTAACTAGCTACCGGGCTTTCCAAGCCCTATTTATGCTGCTTTGGATCTTGTTTCGGTCCCAAGACCGATTTCCGAGGCATTCCGCCTCCTGACAAACACCATGATGTGTGACATCATGTGTTGTTGACCCCCTCCTCGGTAATGAGGCGGGAAAGCTCTCCTGAGCATTCCAACCAACGGAGGCCCTCGACACTCCGTGCTGCTGATTTCCGACAGCTATGGAATGCCCTCGGCGTTCCATAGTACCTCGGGCATTATCCGGAAATGCTTCTTAGCAATTTCCGGCTGTGCGCCATGGTACAATCCATAGTGCTCCTGACATCGGCAAGGCATACCACAACATCAACCAACAGCCTAAAGCTGCTGCAGAGCTGTGTGCTATAGGCTGCATTCTGTTCCACCACCGAGTTCGGCTGGAGGTCTTCCACGGATAGATCCCGCAGCCTGTATATTCTGGGCCTGTGGCGGGGTATGTTGCGGATGGAACATTAGTTGCTCAGGCTATTTTAAGTTGGGATGCTGGGGCCTGCTATGGAAGTGTTACGTTGAGTGAAATTTCTACTTCGCATTGGGGAAAAAAAATCCATGCTCAGGGCTGATTAAAAGTAAGCAAAGCATGCAACATAGTTCTTATAACTCAAATAGAGGCGGGCTGCCGCTAACAACCCAGATTCGGCTAGTTTTGTGGTATAAAATTTAAGCTTAAATTAGCCCGCAATAGGCACATTATCCCCCGACTTTGACCTCTCAGCATCCCATCATTTTGAAGCACGTCTCTAAGACCGCGCGATTGGCTGAAACACAAACACCAGAGGTCGCACAGCAGCAGCCAACCGCCAGTATGGACAACTTCTCTGCTGGCGTATCGTCGGACTGCCTCATCTGCTCTCCTCGTCCTCCTCCCCTGCGGTACCGATGCCTCGTACGCGTGCAAAAACTCGTTCGTCCGCTGTTCGGCCGGTGACGTTTCGTGACGTTCATGCCGGACGTATTCTCTGGCTGATGCCGAAGGAGGGCGGTGCTGCGGCGGGTGTCGATGATGGACACTACGATCATCCGGTCGTCGTGCTGTGGGCTGATGAGGTGATGGAGGAGGCAATCGTGCTGATCGTGAGGCTGGCCCCTGCACTCTTTTTTCTCCGTTATTGAATGCAGGTCGATGGCACGAGTGGATACGCCGGGATCGCGTGCTCTCTACTGCTTTTCACTTCCCTTGCAATATCCGTCCATATGCTAACCACCGCCCTACTCTTAGATAACTTCCTTTGACTCTCACGACCTTAAAGACCGACACCCGACGAATCCCCAAGTCCGCGCCCTCTATCTCCCAATACACCCTAGCCCGCCCCATCCCGATCTCGGTCATCTACTCGTCTTGCACGGTGACAAAACCCTCAGCAAGAAGTCCTACATCGGTACTGACCGGCGGCATCGAGTGAGATTGGAGATGCTGAAGCCGTACGAGAAGGGTAGCGATCGAGATTTCAAGCTTTCAAAAAAGTCGCTAAATGTGCTTATGAAGTACATAAAATTTACTCCGCCGTCACCAAGGGTATCTCAGCTCATAGGGACGCCATCTGGTACAAGTGGCGGTTCCCACACCCGGACTCATCCTGTAGCCGCTCTACCGCCGCCTCCGCGTCGCACACGCACATACCCCGATATCGCTGACCTCCCGCACGTCAGTCCTTCCCCTGTTTCGGTTCCAAATTGGAACAGAGGGCGGAGAGCTCAAGATTCGCGCATGACGGGCTATCTCCCGTATGATGAGCGGAGGCCATTGATCCCCCAGGCCGACCCGCCTCCGGAAGGTGGTTGGTCCTCACTTATTTGCGGACTATTTACCCTTGCGGTGACCGGCATTTTATGCGTTAGTGCATTCGCTGCTGTCCGCTCTCACTTCTACCCTGCGCAGATGGCCCAGGAGCCGGTAAAGGGGAAATGGGGTAATTTGTTCGGAGCTGTGCCAGTTGTTGTGCAGTCAGTCAAGGCATACCTAAGCTGGTAACACGAGCGCCTGGTACTTTCCTAGTGGTTTTTTTTTTTTTTTTTTTTTTTCCAAATTCCGTCTGCATTGGCCTACATATATCTCTCATCTCTCTTAATTTTGGGTTTTGAAGTGGGGGTTGGATATGGACAAGTAAAAACAAACAAACCCCCCCCGTTGGCCATGACTTTGGTTTAATAGCCGTCGTAAACGGAGCGGAAGCAGTGGCGGGATTCCACGTTTTAAAAATAAAACTATGAATTGAATATTTGGGGGTTTACATACACTCTATGTGGAGTTTTATATATATATATATATATCGCGCGCGTGTGTGAATGGCTAACTGGCAATTCGACGGCTGATAACAAAAAAAAAAGTCTCTGGTCAACTAAATTAAGCGAATGCGACCAGAAAGAGAGAGAAAGAGAGAGAGAGAGAGAGAGAGACTTGTTCTACGCATAGGTACGTACAGTAGTATGTACTTTACTAACCACCACGCGCGAACCGCAGATTTATTACCACTTGCCCTTACATGGCCCGCGCGCAGGTAGAGCAAACGCTGGGCTGCCGGGGGGGGGGGGGGGGGATCTATCTATCTATCTTTTCCTAGAAAAAAAGAAAAAAAGAAAAAGAGAGACCCCGTCATTTGCCAAAAACAAGCAAAAAAAAAAAAAAAAAAACAAAAAAAAAAAAAAAAAAAAACAAAAACAATTTCTCCCCCAAAAAAAAAATATCCAGGCCCGCCCACTCCCCCAGGAACACAAAAAAAAAAAAAAAAAAAAAAAAACCCCCCCCCCCCCCCCGCGCCTCATCGCTCTATTCGTGCAAGAGATCTCAAGACATCTTGGAGAGGCATGTTCTCCGTCCCTGCTGCCTTCAACGTAGCCTTTTCTCTCTGATCTAACTTCTCTGCCGCGAGGGCCAGCACCCGGCCTGCCATGCGATCAGCTGCTTCATGATATTGACCTAGTTTATGTAGCCCATCTGCGAGTTGGTCTACTGTGAACTCAAGCGTTGAAGCGATTCGCTTCAGCCGCGTTTCAGCTGATGCTGCTATACTACTGCCTTCCCGGAGGGATGCAAGGATCGTAGCTTGCTCTGTGTCGAGGGCTTCAGAGTCGACTTCGCCGAGAATCTTATCAGGGTCAGTGGGTAGAGTCGGGTCTGGTGACGCGGTGTCAATGTTCTGTAATGTGAGCCATATGCTTTTCTCTTCCTCGATTCTGTGTGGTGGGCTTGTTGTTAGACCTGTACGTTTTTTTTTTTCCCGCTCTTTGTCCTGGGAAAGGATGTCATACCTCTGGAGCTGTGCCTCTAGCACTTGAATTTTGGCAGCATTCGAGGCGTTCTGCGGGTTCGGTTTCTTTACTATTACGCCTGCGTTGTTATCCTCCTGTGGTTGAGTCAGTCTTCAATTCAGTGAGAATTAGAGGAAGGTAGCAAACATACCCTGTTGAACCAGTCTGACATGTTGGAGCGAGTCGAGAAGTCCTTCAGCAGCTCTTCCTGGATGACCCGAGCTTTACACTAATATTAGCAGTTGTGATTTGGGTATCTAGGAGTCAAAAGAGTCTCACCTGCAAGCCTAGCGTTGCCATCATCAGATGAGTATGACGGCTTTTCTCCCAGAGCTCGAGTTCCACACCACGTTAACAGCTGCTTCATCCGGCGTGGTTCCGATAACCCATCCTCTGAAATATGCTTGTAAAAGTCTTTGACATCAACCTCCGCATGTGGGACAGCTATAGCAAATGTTAGCCATCTGAGGTCTCACCCGGTAGCCTGCAATTCGAGGTGCAATACCAGTGGAGCCACTGTCGATAAGTGAGCTTGCCCTTCTTCCCCTTAGACCTACGCTGCTTCTTCGGTGTCCCTGTCCGTGCTGCTGCCTCAGTTGCTTGTTCCTGTTAATGACAGGCGTATCCGCAAACGGAATTTGGATCTTGGTAGTGTCCCTAGCTGCCGCTGCTGCCGCCTGGTTCTCCCCCACAAGTGCTATACCGTCGTCGTCCGTTCGATGGGGCTCATCTGCTCGCTTCCACGCCTGCTGTTGAGATACATGCTGCTCCTTTGACTCATTCAGAGCACCACTGGGTGCCGCCTTTGTCTTGCCCTTTGGCTCTCCTGGTGATTTCCTTCTCCTAGGCTTCCGTGGGTCCTTCTCCGCGGTTACGGGTGTCAAGAAAGTTTTCCGTTTTGGTGGAGGTCGGTGATTTTCCACTTCAACCGGCTCAGTCTGGGCTGGATATGCTCTGGTCTTGGTGGATCTTGTCCGTCTGAATATGAAGCCATCATCCTCCTCATCGTAGGTTGCTGTCTTGGTAAGCGTGTTATCCGCATTTACAGCCATAATACCAAGTTTCTTACCAGGCTTCTATTTCCGCATCAGCCGTATTGCATCAGGTTGCACAAGAGCGTAAGAAAGCAGACTCACCGTTTTTCCGTTGCTCTTCCTCGGGGGGGGGTTCCTGCTATCGTCGCCCCGCTTCGTCCTCTTTGGAGCCGAGCCGCCGTTCTCCACATCCTTAGACGATCCGTCTTCCCCAAAAGCCAACCGTGCACTTCTTCTCCTTTCTGGCGGTTGTGTGGCCATCAACAGTGTCTGGAGTGGTTGGCGCGTCGCGTAGGAGGTCATGAGGAACTTAAGCGCAGTTCCCTTCAGAATTGGCAATTCCAACACAATCGAGTGCGGCTACCGCTGTCTGTGAGCCGTGCAGTCTGGCTATGGGATCGAATGCTAGGGCTGTGTGGTGTTGGCAATCCTAATTGCTAATTGCGCTGGCCTCGTCGTCGTGATCCAGCGGGTCTGTGGGAGCGCGATGGCGTTGTCGGAGTAGCATTGTTTTGGTCTTGGCGTGTGGCCATAAGAGCCGCCTTTCCTTTTCCGGCTCCCAACTTCAGTTCCACCATTCGGGGGAACATGAAGACGGTTTCTAGCAGATATCAGCACACTAGGGCACCGATATCAATGTATATAGGCTACTATCGCCAAAATATCGCAATGAGATTCTACAACGGTTTAGCGTCGTTGAGGAGGCTACCAGGCTATACTCCTCCCAATCTTGCAGTCCACGGGCCGTTCCAACTGAAGCTATCTACTACACCCATAGTATCTACTAGGTCATACACCATGTCACCCTCGAGCTCACATATCGGGAGGGAAATGGTGCGGGCTCCCCTCTCTCCTTAGGTTGCTTGGCCTATAGGATGTAGTGGTGCTGGCGCTAGGCTCCCTCCAATCCGCCTCTGTGCATCTTGTCTCTCCTCTTGCGTTACATTCTCCTTCCTCATATCTGGCGTATGGGCAGACTGCTCAGGACTGTGACCAATGGACATGCCAACGCGAATCTGCGAAACCGTCAGCTCGAAACAAAGTTAAAGCTAATTGGCTACAACTCACCAATGTCTCCAACGCAGTGTTAGAGTTTTCGACTAGATCTTCATCAAATTTCATGGTACCAGGTTCGAAAAGTAAGATAATAGTGCTCCCGCCTATGACCAATTAGCCTCGGTTTGATACTCGGCACGAGTGTCTAAGCATACCAAATTTAAAGTAGCCCAGCTCCTCTGCGCGTTTTACTTGTTGGCCTTCTTTTGCAGTGATGACTGTGCTGCCGACCATCATTGCCCCGACGCAGATCATCATCACTCGCCCATGCGCGACTGAGTTTATTGGACAAATGATCCGCACATTTTCTCCATATACATCCAAAGCTGACCTAATGGCCATTGGATTGACAGTGTAGTATTCTCCCTCGATGGTCTGTGGAGTGTCTAGGGTTCCGTCAACGGGAATGTGGAATCGGTGGTAATCCTGGGGGGCAAGCCGAAAGATGCCCAGTGCTCCACCAATGTATTTCTTTGCATCCTCTGGGTACGCTTTTCCAAGCAAGCGGGAGATTGAGAATTCCCTGCCTTTAATCCAAACTTTAGTAGCATCATCGATCGTGTTGAATACTACGGAACGGCAGTCCGCCGGAGAAACGATTATCTTTGGGTTGTCTGGTGCCGAGCATGGGCGCTGTCCGGGTTTCAGAGCCCGGTAGAAGAATTCGTTGAATGACTTGAATTGCTCTAAAGGTAGTAGAACCTCAGACATATCCAACTGGTGAAAGGCGATAAATGTACTGATTTCCCGAGTAGATACAGGGTCGTCGTATTTCTTGCCCTGTTTAACACTTAGGGATCTCAATAGTTTTCGGACTAGCTTTAGTTAGTATGCCGCTAAGTATCACAGGATGAAAAGGAACTTACTCCTCTTCTTCTCCATTTCCCGGCTCTTGAGGCCCTTGTATAGAAGTCGAATGCCTAAACGAACATAGACACTCATTCTTTCCTCATTGATCTGACCGGTAATTCTGTCCTGAACAAGGATATTCGCTGAATTGGCCCCGAGCTTGTATCCTCCGTAAGAAATCTTCGTGATAACCTTTGAGTACCATTTGCGTTGTGCTTGGCTTGATGTCACAAAGCCAGCCATAACAATATTATTGACCTGTCTCCAATCTTGACTAGCGCATGTAGCAATATGCGTGATTATATCAGTATCGGATCTCTTGTTAAGCCTTGGTTGATGGCAGATTGGGCACTCGGTAATTTCAATAACATGCTCCTCCCCTTTTTCGTCAACCAGGTCGTCCTTGCTAAGTAGATCGCCTTCTTCACCGGCGCTACCGAGGGTGTCTTGCGAAATCGTAGGGACCGCAGATGATTCAGAAAGATTGATTGTTGGAGTGCCAGACGATGAACTTGCCGAGGCATGGTGGGAATCACTTGCACCTGAATCGCCTCCGTGGAACACCGCAGGCAATCCAGGCACCTTCGGTAAATGCGCTGTAATAGACTCGCCGAGAGACCTCTTTTGTGAAGACCGATCTAGCTGGTCTTCGAGGCAAATCACTGTTTGGTCAAATGACAGCTCCATACAACTGGGGTCCTCATTCTCCGCCGCGTATCTCTTGAAAAAGTCATCTATAGTGGACTCCTTTAGAGTTGAGCCAAGTGTGTCTAGCATAGTTGAAAGCTCAACTTTGCTAATACGTCCGCTGTCATCCGCATCATACTGCTTGAGCAAAGCGCGCCAGAATTGTTGTCTTAAGGCAGGGTAAGGGAGGTATTTGGCCTTGACTTTAAGCTCAGGGCTATGCTTAGCCTCCCATCTATCCTTGTTCTTTAATAGCAATGGAATTGTAAATGGCTTCAGGTCGCCGTCGCCTTCTTGGTTGGGAGGTTGGTTGTCATCTGTCACTTTCACTGGTGGCATAGGCGATTGGCTGGTGAGGTCCGGGACACCAGTAGCGATCGGGGGGGTGAGCAGAGTGGACTCCACTTGGGATCCAGTGTATGACTGTGATGTTGTCGCACCCCTGGACTGAAGCCCCGGTCTTGCGAGCTTAGTAAGGCTGCTAGCTGAGGAAGAGCGAGACAGGGGAAGCTTGAATCGAGATCGGCTCGACTGAGGAGATAGGTTCGGCATGTCCTGGGGCTCTGGCAGGCGATACAGTCCGGTCTCAGCATCAGCCTCCGGTGCTGTAGATATGATGTCCTGCAAGGCCAAGGAACACTGCGCGACAAAGTCGTTGCCGGAGAGCTTGTCCCTATCTACCACCGAAAAGCTCATAGAATAATTCTGTTCTTGTCGCATCACCTGGAAGATCATCTTCTCATCGAATACGGGATTAAGGTTGTGTCTAATCACTCGGGTCCGATATGTTTTCTTCCCCAATGAAACAACCACAAAGGGATCCATATCGAAGCCAGTTCGAGTCACTAACGTCACTGTCAGTCGACTCGCATTCATTCTTCAAGAACTCAAAGTTAAGGGTGAATCCGTACTATTGCGCTCCGGCGGAAGATCCGTGATCCTAGAGATTTCCAAGAAAACCACACCCACCACATTACTGGATAGTTCGTAATGGCTTGCTTTTTTTTTTTTTTTTAATGACTTTAGGCGTAACCTTCGTCTCCTCTTTTCGGCTGTCTCGGGCTTGGTCGGATCATCCGTCTCATCTGATATTTCTTCCTCATTTTCATCATCGTCCTCATCATCCACATATCCAGCTCCCTCCCTGTCAAGTGCGTCGTAGTCCTCATTGCTAGGGGTGACAGGAGTACCGGAGAGTAGTGCCTGAAACTCCCGAAGTATATCTTCAGGGGTCGCGGAGGAATTTGCAGAATCGAAAAGGCTAAATTGGAGCTCAACTTCCCCAGATATCTTGGACCCCTTGCGCTTAGACACTAGTGGGAACCATTTAGGCTTTCCAAAGTAAGAATTAGCAACTGCAATTCTCCACAATCTAAGGGCTAGTATTACCTCCTCGACGGCTCGCCCATGGATAAAAATTTCATCCAGAGGCACCTCAAACTCTCCGAGATAATCCTAGTTGCAATCCATCAGTCTTCTAATCATTTTACGAGGAGAGTGGGACACCTCTGGAGCATACTTTTCCAAACCGGTCCTTGTCCCAACACACGCACTCGATAATAGAATTACTCGATCCATTAAGGGGAAAGTCAAACGATACATTCCATTCAGGGTTCAAGGTTTTATTGACGGCATGAGTATCAAAACGGCAGTCACCCAGACTTATAACGAGGTACTGCAACGTCCATCAATTACAAATTCAGCTCGAGCGCAGGAGGTTGAAAACATACGGGATCGCTGGTGCCGCCCCGATCCATCGCAGCCAAGTTTCTCGCCTGCATCCACCCCAAGTAAATGTCAGCTAGAGAACCCCAGGGAATAAATGCTTGAGTAATACTGACCCTCGTGGCCGTCGTCTTCAGCACGAGCGTGCTGCTCTTGCTATCTTCCATTGATTTCGGCGATGTACTACGGCTTGGTGTCCGACTGTTCGACCGGCTGCCTTTCAAGCGTGTTGGAAGACCAAGGCGGACCATCGTGAGGAAAGGAGGGATAAATAGTCGGGTCTATCCGAAAGCCAACCACTTTCTTGATAGCTAGGCAGCCACTTGGACGGACCCGGAAGAGTGCGAAAGCTAGAGGGTTGGGTGATGGATGCAGAGCTACACGCTTGAAAAACGGGTATCCTTACCGCTGGGCGACTTCGGGATTATGTAGTCGAAGCGGGGATTGGCGCTGTAACGAAGCCGCTTTTTTAGACGCTGATCGCAGCTAGTTCGAAACCCTTTATTTCTCTAGGCAAAAATTTATGCTGCATGCGTTCATTTCAGTAATGCTCGTTCCGATAGAATGTGCAAGCCATTCCAGTGCAAAATAGTCGCGCCCTTTGACTGTTCCTTTGGCTATGGAGGAGCTGGATGGGCGATACACCCCGACCCCAAAAACGCTCAGAAGGTTAAACCGCTAAATGCATACTGGCTAGGAAACACCTGGCCACATCTTCTGAGACCATCTAGCATACTGGGGTTGTTCTACGACATCATTCTGCTACGTGCTCTACACGCAAAACGGTTGCAGGAAGGTTTCCATCATACCACCTGCAGAGTTTGAGTGGCCTGTGTTGCATGTGGTGAAAAGGCAACACTTCCCGACCCGGCAAGTAAGCATAACAGGCGCTTCTTGACCTCAGCCCCAGGACACGTCCGTGAGGTTCCTATTGGCGTATTTCCAATGTAGGGAGCGGGGGGCGGGAGCGTTCGATGGCACGAGATTGCTAGGTACAATGCAATTGCATGATGCGTAGAGTATGTGCATACAACATACGCTGGTAGCAGCAACCGGAGACGTAATACGTTCTATTTGAGCTGATGCCATACTCAACCTCTGGTTCACAGCGAAATCGGGCTGCTTACTGAGAAACAACGCTATTGGTTCCAATCAGTAAAAGAGGACCACTAGTGCTAATATTTCCATCGTGATTGGCAGCCATCTTATCTTCTAGAAGGAATAATTGCAGTTAACATCAAGATGTAGGAGGGAAAGAACTCTGAAAAAGCGGGAATTATGTGGGGACGCAAGGGGAGAATGTCCTATCATTATAAAATTTAGTATGAGGTAAGGGCTAAGCAGGGGAAGACCCAACGTTGATCGTATCACCTAGTAGTTTCTGCACTAGACCCTTGATAGCTTTCTTGCAACTTTTTTTCCATATTGTATAGATCAAATTGGATGCTATTGGTATTGCAGAACAGACACGGAAGATACCCTATTGCAACTAATGTACGAGCTATTATGCAACTTTCGCTGAGTACTTTGCTGCTGCCTTGTCAAACATCACACTTTTTTCCTGGAGGTCAACCAGAAAAGGGTGCTCAGGCGCGGTGGCCTTCAGCGGCCTGGATATTTTTGACAAGGTACCATCAGTGCCTGCTTCTAGGTCTACCGGGTAAATCGAAAATGGGAGGAAAAGCGACTTACGAGACCAGCCCCGTCGTTTCCTTGCCCGAGATAACTGACAGTACAATCATATTAACCGTGGCATCCGGGTTTTTCGAGTCTTTATCTAGTGCTTGTTGTAACGCCGCTTCTGCCTCCGGCAGTCTCCCAAGGTGCAACTCTGTCACGGCTTGCCCTACGAGGCTCTTAGGGGCAGAAGATGAAGGCGTCTGGGCGAGCTCCTCAAAGACGTAGAAAGCCTGTTGGTATTTCTCCCCACCCTACGAGTTGCAGCCATTCATATTAGTGCGAGTTGAATAGGTCAATAGTATACTGCTTCGCGTACACAAGGAGGCCAAGCTCACCAGTCGTAAGCCAACCCACGACTCCGCAATATTGACCAACAGGCTATCTTGTGCCCAACGTCTAGCGGCCAAGACCTCCTTCAGGGCGAGGTCGGTGCGATTCTGCTGTAGATAGATCTGAACAATTAGCGCAACACTGCACAGTAAGGAACTGTTAGCGATCTTCCTAGGGAGGGCTGGCATTGATGTTGACGTACGCTTCAAGATTTCCCTGGTGTTTTCCCAGTAATTCCAAAGCAGCTTCGCTCCTGCCTGCAGCATGCAGTACCGTGCCCCCCACAACTTGTACTGTGGCATTATCAGGGGATGTTCCCGCCAGGTTTTCGGCCACCTGTACTGCCTCGTTTTTATTCCCGACTGCGTATTGTGCGAGTGATCCCACCGCCACTAGGTCTGGGGCATGACTCTTAGCTCCCAGCTCCGCAATCACGTCTTTTGCTTGGCCAAGCGCTATGCGAGAGCGTAGTGCGAGGATGCGCGCTGGTAGTGCGTTTTCAGGGGAAAAGGACGAGGTATCAATTTCAAGGACCGTTGAGTATTGACCTTGGTGGAAGGCATTATGGATGTTGAGAAGTTCTAAGAATGAGTCAATTTAACGATAATGCAACATGGATATAGGACGTGTGTATTTCACCTCCTTCTGTTGAGAACGGATCCATAGTGAGCAATAGGATAATCTTTCCAAGGTGTTGCTTTACAGATTCATGTGACGCAATCAGCCGCATTGTAGAGCTTATATAATCATTCAGCCACAACTAATTTCGCAAGGCCCACTCCCGAATTACAGATTATTTACATCTTTGGCCCCAAACAACGCCTTCTGGGTATCGTAGGTGTATTCGAGGGTCAAATGCCAGTACTTTGGCACCTCTGGCATCGCGACCTTCCATGCCTCATCCAGAGCCTGCACCACCGCCATAGGCAGTGGACCCTTTTCCAGATCTTTCAAGTTTGACTTCAACTGGTCAAGGTTACTGACGCCGATTATCACCCCATCATTCCCCCCACTCTCTAGTGTAATTCTAAGAGCTGAGTGATGCACTAGCCAACGCAGTGCTGTCTCGGGCAGGGTAAGGTTGTGGGCTTGCACAACGGGTTCGACCACCCTCAAAGCTTCAAGGTGGGAGTCTTTGAAAAAACGTTTGCGGTAGATATCACCAATAGGTCCGAAGGCGTTGCTAAAGCGACCTTCTAGAGGGACATCTGTCGTCTTATATTTGCCGCTAAGAAATCCGCCAGCGAGAGGGTTGTAGATTACAATGTCGATGCCGTAACGTCGACAGGCAACAACAAGCTCGGATTCGATCGAGCGAGCTGCCGCGGTCAATATAGCTATCATTCAAACGGACAGACCAACACTTACTAATAACATTGTACATTGCCTGATAGATCGTCGGTCTCACCCAACCCCTCTCTTTACAGGTGATCACTACCTCTGCGACCTCAAAGGCCGTGAAGTTGCTCAAGCCGAGTTCGATAAACTTGCCTTGCTTGTGTAATTCATTCACTGCCTCAAGTGTCTCTGCAAACGGGACGGACCGGTCAGCAGCATGAAGGTAAAATACGTCTACCTGGTCTGTGTCCAGCGCTGTCAGACTCTCCTGAAACGTGGCCTTCAAAACGTCGGGCTTGTGCAGCCCGGCTTCTACTGGATAGATTTTGGTGGCGAGCTTTAGACCTCGGTCCTTCCATCCAGCCTGCGCGGTGAACTCTTCTTGCCTTCCGCCGACGTAAACGCGTGCTGTGTCCACTTCTCCATAGCCTTGTGACTGGAAATAGTCGAGGATCTCCTTGAACTCATCGAGGGAGGTAATCCTAGCACCAGTAGACGGATCAGAGCCAAAAGTCATAAGCCCGAGAATGACTCTGTTCCTAGGGCTTCGGGCGACGAGAGGCATTTCTGAATAGTAACTAATTAGCGTTTTGAGTTGCCTATGCTAGAGTTGATAGTAGCCACAGCGCTGTGATTGAGGTCATTGTTGAAGTTGGCGTTGACGGTGGCTAAGAACTCTGTTGACCCTCATCACGAATGACGGAATGCATCCGCAGCTCCGCCGCTAAAGCCGATCCCTAGTCAAACGAAGTAACTAAACAAGGGGACACGAGAACGTCTAGCCAATGGACACAAATTGGCGGGGTATTGCGCGTCGATATGGATGCAGCTATTATTCGTTAGAAAAACCGTTGCTTCTGTACCATTGTACCAGTGCATCAGTGTACCGGTATACATACTGGCGCCTTCACCGCCCACCAACCTCCGGGCTGATCGCCCTACGTACTTCTACAAGAGCCAAGGCGACCATCTCATAGAAGAATCGTGAATGGCCAAAGACACACTGCGGTACATCGATTCAGTATTGGGGCTGACAGTGCAAGCACACTGACCGGGACCTTCGGAAGTCACAGGCAAACTAAAAGTTGAGGCTAAGCCTTTTCCTATACAGCCCAGTTTTTAATATTCACCTAACCACACACAATATCACATCAAATCGAGGAGACACTGGTTCGATTATCCGCTATATGGGACTATTGTATATTCTCTATTCCCTATTCCCCCAAGGAATGGTTCAGAGCTTGTGTGCGCTAACCGTGGGACACCTAGGGCTCTTGGAACCCCACTAAGTTGGGATGAAGCAAAGGGAAACGCTGCCCATGTGCGTGCGTGGGGAATAGAGGTATGATACATTAAAAGATATGTTTAGCGACGAAATTAACCCCGGGCAGCAACTACTAGCAGTGTGGAGGAGGGCGAAGTGGAAGGAACATGATGCTTTGCGGTGGGGCGACGAGGTAAGAGGCCTCTACTCTTCTTACTTCAAAGTTGATGAATTGTAGGTTGAATATATAGTTGTGGCGTATGACGATGACAACAGGAAGGTAAATTTATCACTAAGACAGGCAGACATACTGGCCACGCTGGCGAGGGATGACGAACTACAGAAGAGCCTCGGGTGCGTCCCTAACCTCCAGAATATAGCAAGGCGACACATAGGCCCGGACGCGGATCTTGCTAATGTAGCTTCTGACAGAAATGCTGATGAAATGCCCGTTTTCCACCCCGAATTCGGGCGTTTTATGTTGGAAGCCACCCCCGGAAAACCTTGGGGAATTGGATTTAAAGACCTCCTAGATGTTGAGCCAAACATGAAGTGGCGGTTTGTTATCCCCCTGTTTGCTCTGCTTGCCCTGCTGCACATCGGAACTAATCGTGGTAAAAAGGCGGATCATCGCCAAAGACCACATGGCACCGAACGAGTATCCAATCACATTAACCACGTTCCCACGATTGGGGACTAGGGGTGTCTTCACTGACCCATATTACCTTGTGGCCGGGGACAAGCTCCGGTCTCAATTTGTACCTGATGAGGTTGCTAACCCCCACATTCGTTTCCCCACTCTTGCTGCAAATATTCGCTCCCGAAGGGGCCGGAAGGTCGAGATAAACGTCCCAGTCTATCGAGACGAAAATACTCCATGGCCTTTCACAGATCCCACTGTAGATTACGACCTTCACCGATATCCAGAAGATGATGATGTTCGTAATGGGGCCGTGAAGCAGAATTGCATCTATATGGACGCAATGGCCTTTGGCATGGGCAGCTGCTGTCTGCAGATTACCTTCCAGGCTAAGAATATTACCGAAGGCCGTACCCTATACGATCAATTAAGTCCACTGGGCCCGGTCATGTTAGCTTTGACCGCTGCTACGCCACTTTACAAGGGGTTCCTTGCGGATACTGACGTACGATGGAATCAAATCAGTGCTGCTGTCGATGATAGGACCCCTGAGGAACTTGGGGAAAAGGTAAGTCCGCTAGGTAGTGTATGGACTTAACAGGAGTTGACTTACCCGGCAATAGCCCCTGAAGAACGATCGGTGGAAAATACCCAAATCAAGATATGCGTCGAACTCTACATATATTTCGCAAGACCCTCGACTACGCAAAGAGTACCTAGACCCTAACCTAGTCATTGACCAGGGAATTAGGCAAAAGCTACTTGACGGCGGCATGGATGACCTCCTAGCCACGCATTTCGCACACCTCTTCATTAGGGATCCGCTTGTAGTCTTCAGCGAGGACCTTACGAAGTTGGACCTTGGGAAGACAGATCATTTTGAGAACTTGCAATCAACCAACTGGCAACATATGCGCTTCAAACCTCCACCACACGATGGGGCTACGGGCTGGCGGGTCGAGTTCCGGCCAATGGAAATCCAGATAACCGATTTTGAGAATGCCGCCTTTGCCATTTTTATTGTCCTGATAACGAGAGCAATCCTCAGCTTTGATTTGAACTTTTATATTCCAATAGCAAAAGTCACCGAAAACATGGAGACTGCCCATGCTCGCGACGCAATCCTCACACAGAAGTTCCACTTTCGCAAAAACCCATTCCCTTCACGACCTTTGAGAGCTTCTGCCAATAGTACTTCAGGCACCTCTAGCCCAGGGCAGGGCTTCAGCCGGCCATCCAGTCCGTTTGTTCCAGTCGAGGACGAATATGAGTTGATGAGCATAGATGAGATCATTAATGGGCAACAGAGAGTAGGCGATGAAGCTGGTTTCCCTGGGCTTGTACCCCTCGTGGAGAATTACCTTAACTCCGTGAATGTGGATGTAGAGACGAGTTGCGAATTAGCTCGGTATCTAAGCCTAATACAAAAGCGGGCGTCTGGGAAGTTGTGGACAGGGGCAAAATGGATACGGAATTTTGTTAGAGAGCATCCTGAGTATAAAAAGGATAGTATAGTCGGGGATGGGGTTTGCTATGATCTTATCAAGGCTGTGGAGAAGATTACGAAGGGGGAAAACTGGGGTGAGGGGCTGGGGAAGCAGATGCTTGGGCGGACGGCAGCCAGGCCAAGCAAATAGTCGGGTCTGATATCGCAGTGATCCCATCGTCGAGACAGCGGGCACGGAGACGTGATGCCCATCCAGAACGGCACAATCGCCACAAATACGACGTGGAAAAGGTCCGAGGGTCTGCACTCCTAGACTATCATATCGCTAGCCCATCTATATTCATATCGGGAATCGGCCTCTCCTTATCCATTGAGGAAGATTTTTTCTTCAGTCCCTTTCTATGTTACAGGGATTCTCTATTGTTATTGTTTTAGACGGACACGGTCAATGTCCCTTTGCTTCCTTAGGCACTGGGTAGTTCCCCTAACTGTTTGGTACAATGATTTATTAACTAAAATAATGAATTGGATGTCTGACGGAAATAAATTATCTGGAGCAAAGGGATTAAATCCACCGGGTGGGAAGGTCTCCGGTACCGGTATCCGTGCTGTTATTGGGGCGAGTTTCTATCTCCTGGGTGTGCTAAATGGAAGAGAGAGCTTTTGACGTCTCTACCTAGATAGGCCCCCCCTCGGTATAGATCGTAATAGAAGGCATTCTATAGAATGGGGTAGATACTCAGATGCGACAAGGACTTGAATTTCCGGGACAACGCTAATCACTAATTCTATTCAACTGATGGGCGAAGTGATTTCGTATGTATATACATTAGCCCCCAATCGTTCATCCATATACACCTAAGATGCCGTTTTCTGAAACATTCAGAGATTTCCATAATGCGCCTGTATACCACAACCACGAAGGTACTCAAAAGAGATGAATAAATAACCAGTTTGTGCTTGGCATATGCTTACTGCAGTCTAATGGCAGCCTTAATCCACCCCCATCATATCGAGTATCGCTGATACCCCCGCACCCTCGCCCTTGCCCTCATCCATCTTCTCTACTAGATCCCTTGCTTTCTCCACCAGCTCCCCTAGTACTTTGCGACAGTATTTGAAGCTTCCTGTTCTTTCCATGTATGACACAGCGTAGCGCTTCACTTCCTCATCAGTGCTCCTCTGCTTGAGGATATTGAGCAATTGCAGGTTTTGTGGATTGGAACGGATAGAGTGGATTATCGGAAACGAAAATTTCCCCTCTGTTAGATCTTCACAGAGGCCTTTGTTCTTGGTGTATACTGTCGAATTGAGGTTGAGATAATCATCGCGTATTTGAAAGATTAAACCTATGAGGTTCACTAGTGGGACGCAATCCCTGCCGTGGAGAATTAGATCGCAATCAGCAGATGGTGAGGGGAGAGAGGTGCAGGGAAGTACATGGATTGACTCACTTCTTGCTCTGACTCTCTGCTTGCATTAACTTAACCGCTAGCCTAAACAAGCCGCCCGTTTTATTCCCCACCATCTCCAAATAATCCTCTTCGGTAGGGCAAGTCAGCGTATCCCTCCAAAACAAATCCATGCCCTGGCCCCTGTGGAGGTTCAAAAGTTCAGCAGTGTAGATGTCGATTGCGACGTGGCTCTTGAGCTTTCGAAGCTCCTGGAGTGCGCAAAAATAGATATAATTTGCTGAGTTTATGGTTTGAGCTGTGCCGAAGATGCTATGTGCCACCGGAATACCGCGGCGGAGGAGAGAAGAGTCTTCCACATCATCTACCCTAAGGAACATACAAGCGTCAGTTGCCTGATATCTGTGGATGAGAACTGAGCCCATAGCGGGCCGTGTGCACAAGCTGAAACCGAGATAATACGCACAATAGGGATGCGGTGTGGAGCATTCCAACCACGTTTGTGATCACCTCCAGACTGCCTTCGGGGACCTTGAGCCAAGCGTTGAAGGCCGTAATTAACTGACTGCGGATGTCTTTTCCGGGGTGCTCGAAAAGGTAATCGAACGGCCCAAATAGTATCTTCTGTCCATTAGCATATTCCGGGGCAGCTTTGGAGAGCATTAGGGCAGAGCGGCACCTTTTCTTTTTCTGGGGACCACGTTGGTCCGCTCTGGTGGACCTCACTGTCCTCAGCAAGCCTCGATAGAGCTGGATACGCGGACATCGGGCTGCTGAAATTCACCGTATGCCGCCGTTTCTTGTTCGACAAATCTAGATCCGTGAAGGGTTTCGGGGCGGCGACTGACTGGTTAACAGAGCTGCTTCGGGGGGGGATGAGGCTAGGAGAGCGTAGGGTTTCCAGCACCATGGCTTCTCGAGCAAATGCAGGGTCTGGCGGGATCAACGGCGAGGGCTACGATACAAAAGTGCGTCCAAACTATCGCGGTGGTGGAGGCGCTCTACAGTTGTCGCAGTGTTCTTGCTCCTGGGTGAGACGCTGGGTGGTGTTGGAACCGGCCCATTCTGGTGTTGAAACTCGCATTCCTGCGTTATCGAGGCAACAGCATCAGTGGCTGGTGCGGCGCCCCCAGCCCCCGCCTCCGAGGCCGCATGTGATCTACATCGTGCAATAGTGTACTCTGTGTAATCTGTGTACTCTGTATCTACACAATACATGCTTATACGTGCAGAGTGCTACCGTTGGTTTCCGCGGATCCGCTCTCCGTCGGAAATACGGAGAATGTATGGCAATAATGTGCGTTGGGATGGCTAGACGGTCGTCGCTGTTTTGCGGTGTTTCTTTGTCACCATAGCAACCGCGTTTGTTGGTCGCCCACGTCTGAACCGCCGCGGGCATCAATCTGCGTAGTATGATCCCTCCCCCGCGACATTTATTCGATACTGATTCTAACTCTCTGATGGAGGCTCTTCTCTCTCTCGCCTTTGATAATCTATCCTCCTACGATGGTACGAAGATCCGGAAAGGCCTGCGTCAGGTCGAGGGTCTGCTAGCCCAAATCTGCCTCTCCAGACAGAAGTCAACTCCGTCAGAAAAGCGCCGATCCGTTGTTGCGCCCGGTAGCGCGCAGCCCGCACCAAAGGAGCTGGCCTGCTTGAAGGAAGATCCTGCATTTAGGGAGTTTTTCAAGCTGCAGGAGGGCTTCGAGTGCAACTGTGCGGCCCTCAACGTTGTTTACAGCCGGTGCTGGCAGGAGCCTATGTGCTAACAAGCCTTTGGTGGGCGTGTTAGTGGCGATCCGATTAATTGCGTGTCTGGAGCGCCTTCTGGGGAGAGGAAGCAGTGAGTCTAGAGGCCGTTTTCATAACGCCCCGGCGAGCTAATATGTGCTTTCACTCCAGATGGTCAGAATGACCTTCTTATCCTTTCAACACTCGATCTCATCCAGGGGATTCTCCTCTTACACCCTCCTTCCCGTGCTCTCTTCGCCCGTGAAATCTACATGAATGTACGTATATTCCCTCACACCTATGGGGAACAAGTTCGAATACTTACAGCCGGGCATCAGCTATTCCTAGATCTCCTTGATGACGGCAACTGCCCCGCCATCCAATGCACTACTCTCCTAACGCTCGTTTGCGCCCTTCTAGACCACCCATCAAACACCCGCACCTTCGAGGAACTAGACGGCTTATTGACTGTTAGCAGCCTTTTCAAACTGCGCTCCACTAGCCGTGAAGTGAAGCTAAAGCTCGTGGAATTCTTGTACTTCTACCTCATGCCTGAGACGCCGAGCCTGCCATGTGCTGGTCACTCGGTAATAGCGCTACAGCGAAGTCCATCCAAATTGGCGGGTGCGTTTAATAGGAGTAATGCTAGTAAATCTTGGGATACTGAAGGACACTCGAAGACGAGAACCACCGAAGAGAAGCAAGCCATGCTAGGGAGATATCTGAATAATGTCGAAGATCTGGTAGAGGATTTGAGAGAAAGTGCGCCGTTTGGAACAATTGCGACATGATAGAAGTGGCTACTTTCCGTTGCCTACACTATGTTCATTAACTTTATTCGCTGAATTGCATTGCATGAGCGGGACGCATCTCTCGGGTTGGAATCTTTCAACCTTCTAAGCGCAAGGGAATCTAGTTAGAGTGTCATTAGAGGTTCAAATAGTGGGACCAGACAGCGGTAGTGAAAGTCAGACCCCGGCATCTTGAATGCATATTTTCGTTGTTAGCCCTGTGTTATTAACTCCAACTCCCCAATGAGACTTTTTTTAATCGTGCCATTAGTAGCGAGTGTTAGCTCAGAATAAGGACGTCAATCATAGAGAATGACTGCGCCAAGTGGCCGTACAACGAACTCGGACGACAGGAGGTGATACACCGAGGACTTTTCTCGAAGATTGATATGGACAAATCTAATATACAATTAACAGAAACAACCTCTTAAACTTTCATCTCGAAGCTATTGAGCTCATTTGGGTTCTGAATATCTATCTAATATCCTTTCGCGATGCTGCACTAGATTCTCCCACTTCTGAACAGATTTAACCAAACGATCCTCCTTCCAGCCCATACTGCTATCAAGTAGTAGGTGGGTGTAGGCAAACACACTCGCATCGAAGAGGCCGGGAGCAGCTCTGCCGAAGAACCACTCATTCCACCCAAGGACAATAGACAACGCTTCCAGGGCCCGTTCAGCTTCAGTATATAAGCTATTCATATCGATACTTGGGCAATGCTTCGCAAGCTCTGCCTCGGCCGCCATGTGTAGCTGATGTGATAGGAACTTTGAGACTATGGTACTGCTCGATGACTGCTCGACATAGAGCCGCTGCGCAACGCAAACTGAGTTGTATGGTTCCAGGTAGAGGGCATAGAGCTGGACGTTTCATTAGCTCGATGACAACCTAGTGGTCGCATTCGAAACACATTACGAACCCATGCGTTGCGAATTTGGGTTTCAAGGAGGGATAGATAAGCGTCATATCTCACGTCAATCTGGCCCTCTGTTTGAGTTCGACAGCCGTGGTCGCGAGCCCACCTCTCAAGTTTGTTGGATGTTATCGGCAGCGGAGTTTCTGTAGAGAGGGTTCGCGATATAGGTGGGAGAAGGAAAGGCAGCGACCCAGTGGGCGAGGAGTGATTATTAGAAGGAGCTATGGAGAACTCGATGCCACATAGTTTGAGATATGTCTGTAGCGCTTCTGTATTTAGAAAAGGCTCTCCAATTAAACTATTCAGCTTGACTAACCTGCCACTTAAGGCAACTCGGATTGAAGGATGGTCGTCCATGTTGAGCCTCCTTATCGGTCGTGAATATATACAGTGTCGGCAAGAGTGTCGTTGGTGGTGAGCGACGTGGAGGTTCATTAGGTGGGTATGAGAGCAAGGGAAAATAATCGAAAAGTTTCTTTATGGGCACTGGAACCGAGAAGATGCCCCGTTCATGACGGGCAGCATCCCCACCCCGAAGGCCATCACCTAGTGGCATTATTATCATTATGGTCCATGGGTCGCGTTATAAGGGAAAATTTAGAGCTCTAGCCACCCCGCCAAGCACGCAGGTACCCTACTCACGTGGTTGATATTGACTCATCACCAAAACCCACATATGTGCGTGTACTCGTACAATATACATACAAGCACTACTCCGTACTTGCCAGTGCCTGCCATCTGCTGTGGGGAATGATCTGGTGGAGTGCGTTGGTCTTTCTGTTTCCACAGGGCTTATGAATTAGACGTACAGCATTAACAGAAAACTAAAAAGTGGCTTGGTGACATTGTAAGATGGGCAATGGGCAATGGCAAGCCAGACGTGGGCGTGTTCAGAGACCCCAAACGTGCGTTTCGGTGTGCTGAGCAGTATTGCGGAGTATCTTTCTCCTCTCTATTACCTAACATAGTTTGGGTGTTAGCGTAACGGCCCGGTATTACTAACGAGTGGAAGCAGCGTCTGCTGTCACCGCTTCGAGCCTGATGTGGCGTGAAACTAACTCACCTGCATATCAAACTAATCTTCTCTCTGCGAGACCCTTTGCGACAAAGGAAGGCACCCATCTTCTCAGCTCTCACCCCCTCATTGCCACGTTTTTTGCAATTTGGGGACGTCGCTACAATCGGTTCAGTTTGCCATCATCCTGGCAAATGCGCAGCCTCGATATCATCCCAGAGACCACTTGGTGGGGTGCGCAGAGACGACGAGCTATTTGGACTAGACTTGCGATTAGCCAATGTGAGTGCACTATGCCCCTGGGAAAGGGAAAAAGCACACCCTACACCTCCCTAGAACTCAGCAGAGAAATTATCTAATCCAGTCCTCCATGCAAAAAGCGGCTATCAACGAGTAGGAGTTTAGCCTCACAATCTCTCTTACTTAATCAGTGGCTCTTAGCTACCGTTGTCTTTTGAAATGCCGGTTATAAATGGGGTAAAATATGCTTGGTAAGGCCCAATGGCAAATTCAGCTGCTTTATCGATCCTGTTCTGTCCCATGTCACCTTGTGTTCCGAAATCATGCTTACATGATGGCTATTGGGTTTTGCAGTGAGCCATGTATGCGAGGCCACCGATCTTCGAAGTGCGCCCATGGCGATAGGATTCTAGTGCGAGTTCGGAAGCCCGGTCGACCACTGAGCAGCTGTCCTCACGCTGTGGGGGACTGTAGTTGCGGTGGGGTGAGGGTTGCCATCCCAAAAGGTACATTGCTATGAATACGTCCATATTTGAGGATCAACGGATATCAACTGGCAATGACACTATGTTAATTTGTTGCAGTATCCACCTGTGCCTGTGGACCTACCTCCAGCACTCCTGAAAACACCAGTGTCTGCGCTCCACCTGATGGTTACATTCACACTCATCAGGAACAGCAACGCCCCGTGTTGTTACCGTCACCAGTAGTATCACAGCCTAATAGGATACAAAAACCAAAGCGACGAAGATCAAATTCTATCTCCCCATCTGCTGTAGAGGCGTTAAATGGGGAACAAAGAAACGGCACTTATAACTCGACTGCATCGCCGAACAATCAGGATAAACCTAGTTCAACAGTGGTTGATAGACCATCACCCCTTCAGTCTGTTCAGCCAACCCCTCCAGGATCTAATAAAACGGATGCAGGCGATTGTATGTTGATGATTCCTGCAGTTTGAACACATATTGACATAGAGCCAAGTCCCCTCAACTCCCAAAACCCTGGACTCTGACCATCCACCACCTACCCCAAACTCGCCGCAGGGTCCTGTCATCGACTCGCCGGTGTTAGCCGGACGGCTCCCCAGATCTTCTAATGAAGGTAAATCTCCAGCGGACCGGACACCTCCCCGCCCGATCCCCACTACTGATGAGCCGGAGCAAAGGTCACATCAACACGCGGAAATAGGAGTTAGTGGGAACGTCGATACCGGTGTGGTACGTGCTCAGGAGGAGCGACGGGTGGAGTATGGGCATTCAGGTTTCAATGGGCGGAATGAAAATCTTCAAATAGACCAGAAACAGAATGGCGGATGTTGTGGCTCGGTTCCAAGTACTAGGCTTCCTCAGATCCAACAACCGGAGTCCCCAACGAGATCACCGTATTGCACCGGTTCCCCGGGTCAGCGGTTTACGCCGTACCACAGCGATCCTGGGGCTCTACAACTTATGCCTCAACAATACACCAACGCCGGTAAAACCCAGATACCCATTCAGGCACAACCCTTACAGCAAATGGCCTATTATCCAAGTATGTACCCCTTCTTCCCATACCAGCAACCGGTTTTCCAACATACGCCAGCTACAACAATGTATACTTTCCCACCACCATACAGCACCTTCCAAAACCCCCTAACGCCGCAGGAACTAGCCTTCCTCCATTCAAACGCTCATCTCTTTATACAATCGGTTCCACAGCCCTCCCCAGCCGGAGAGACTGTACCCGCATCCACTGGCTCCATTCCAACGGCAGCACATAACTGCAACTGTGGTGGTGATTGTGACTGCCTTGGATGTGTGGCTCACCCATACAACAATAGGACCATGAACTTTGTACGGTCGCTCAGGGACATTATGGGAGCAGAAGCTGAGCACAATGGCTCCAGAGGCCAAATGCAAGCTCACTTTGGCGGCCAATCGCCTACCGTATCAGCACCTACAAGAAGCGGTGGGTGCTGCGGGAATAGGAGTGACGGCAATCCGCTCCGAGAAACGGCTCGACCATGCGGGGCCCTGTATAATACAGCCACTAGTCTGCCTCCCCATCCGGATGCGTGGCCGTCTTTGCCGTCGCCTAAAGAGTCATCGGCGGCCACGGCAGCACTACGGTCACCTACATCTCAACACCCATGGCTGAAATTTGGAGAGGCTGATATTGAGAATGAAGGCGAGGAAGCAATATCTCCCACGGCGTACTTTCACGTCGACTACCCCATCGGCGTTTGCACGGAAGAAAATGGTTGTCTCTGCGGCGAAGGGTGTACCTGCGTGGGGTGTCTAACCCATGGTGGGCATGACGGAGTTAAGCTTGCCCCATTTACGACAGACTTAAGTGGCGGTCTTGTAACAAATGATACCGGTGGTCAAGCGACCCTAGAGAACGATACGGCCAAACAATTTGAAAACAATAACGAAGGTGCAGCACCTTTTTCTTTTGTACCGTCAGCTATGAACCGCTCAGGGTTTTGAGGATCCTCTTGAGGGGGAGGGATGGCTATTGTGACAGACCTTAAGAACGGTGTTAGTTTGTTCATATTTTAGGGTATTTCATCTCTTTCTTGGAGGGAATGAGGCCATCGAGGAATTTCGGGCAACTGAAGCGTTTAAATTTGGAAGCCTAGGACTCGACGCTATAGCAATTGGGGACATCGGCGCCCGATATCGAAGTTTTTGACGAAGGTGGTTTGACTCGTAGAATTCTGGAGTTTCCTGTAAGAGATATGGTAAATCAGAAAGCTTTACCAGTTCGATGTTACGTTCATGTACTAGTTTAGGCCTAGGGCGTCTAACACTGAATTCATTCAGCGTATCTACGCTTGTATCACCAGTGGCTGTATTAGGGAAGTCTACGCCAGTGTCTATGTAAGCACTATATCCTTCAAATGTTGGCCAATTTTTTCCGTCCAACTTGTTTGGAAACTGTCCCAAGCGACCCAAGCTATATGCACACTTGCAACTATCTCCATGGAGCTAATTACAGAGCTTCAGCTTCATTCTATCTGACGTACAGTCTTCTAACTCGCTGTCCGAAAGCTCCCCATCCCTCCTGCTCCTCGTTTGAAGTGGCTATCGCACTCTTCAAACGCCCTGCCCGCTCCGAACCCTAGCCCAACCCATGCAGGCCACGCTCGCCGCTTAAATAGGAGGACTGAAAAGACGACGCCGAATGACAGTCCGAGGGACGAGCGGATGAGCAAAGATGAGAGACAACGGTCCCACTATATTAATCCAATTTAGTAAACAAGAACTTGATGCCAAGGTCAACCCCAAGAGCAAGATTATTTTGGACAGGAGAGGCAATCTTCTGCGATTTCCGCACTAATATAACCCACTAGTGAGCGATAAAGGGAATACACTCAATACCTTTTCATTGAGTAGAGCCTCGCTGACTGGTATGCTTGCTCTCGTCATAGTGCTGTCTGCGACAGACGTGGGCGTCGATGGTGAATTCGACATGGTTCGAAAGCCTAAATCCACTCATCAGAATTAATTGCATCTGGCATCCAACAGCCCTTTTAGCACTCACCAAACACGTTAGTTAAGAGGGTAAATGAAAGTAATCGGGCTGGCTTTCCTGTATCGCTGGCTAGAGACTTTGTCGTGAAGTTGCCTCCGCTTGTGACACTGATGTTCGGCTCCGGCCAATCGGTGGGCTCGGAAATTTTAGGCTTAACTATCACCAATCCATCTGACCAAGCTCATCACTGCTGGCTTGACAGCGTAGGAATGATTTGCATCAACTTAGTGATACACCTTACACGTATATTGGGGACCTTTTGCTAACTCCCTAAGCTAGTCCCACCCGGCCGACAGCCCACGATTGGACGTTGCTGAGCTAGACAGAGGGATCGGAAGCTTCCCTGAGAAGATACATACAGCCTTTAAAATTCTTGGGTTGGACGAGTCGACATCACAGCATAAGATCCAAGAGCTCAGATGTGTAGAAGCTCCTTTCAGTGCGAAAGAAGAGGCGATTTTGCGTTGGTTATTAGGTGCGCTTGAGGGTTCCAGGTACCCGGACTCAAAGTACATTTTATACATCATGCACCGTCGTTATTACCTAGCTTTACTGACGCTCTGATGAAGTGCGCGGTTGGATCCACGGTCGTGGTACCTCATAAACTACCTCATCCAGAGAATACCTTTAGCAAACGCGGCCTTGCTCCTGAGCACACATAATTTTTTACATATTCTTGATTCGACCCTATGCGATGCAGCTGACGAAAAGCGATTCGGCCCCAGTGCTGGCAAGGTGGCAGCTCAGGAGGAAGAAATAGACCAACGCTCCTCCACCCGTTGCACGGGATGCGGAAGTAACTCTGGAATATCAGAGTCAAGCGCCACAATCATGGAGAGCCCCTCAGTCCCCGTTTCGAGTCCAAGGAAAAGGAAGCGGCAGAGTCCTTCAGTTGAATGCCATAGAATACTAGCGCAATATCAGAGGGGTGGTTCAAGCACTAGGATCTTGTTCTCTTCGATCCTAACGACCATCGAGTGTATCCTCTCCGCAGCAAGCGCCCCGAAATCAGGAAGTAAAGGGCCCACAACCACCCATTGCAGTCAAGCGCACATGAAAACAGTAATCCGTGGAAAGCCGGACGTCGCCTCGCGGATCATGGGTAACTGGCTTAAAATAATAGGCATGGTAATTGGTTCATCCGAGGAGAATCCGGATAGCTGCTGTATTCGCAAAAATGACTCGTGTTTGACTCCCATAATTGAGATCTGGCAAAGCCGATCTCTTGAGAGCGGTGATAACCCCGACCTCGCGAGCAAAGTAAGTAGCCTTCATCGGTGGAGATGGTGCGTATTTGCGGGTCCTCCTAACGAAAAGAGATACAGGCCTTCTCCGCCCATTGCCTTATCCCCGCCCTACTACTACTCTCGAAATTGGCTAGCATTCCTAGGGAGGGCAATATAGCTACCGATGGGGTGAGCTCAATCGAGTCACTACTAGCTCACCATATTCTGTTACCAGCTCGATTATCATTCTCCAATTCATACGCTACATCAAACGTAACCCGAAAAGAGACGGACCTCCAAACAACCTCACTATTAGGTGTTCTGCTAGAACCTCTACAGCATGAAGCCTCTGGCGCTTCCAGGACGCTTGGGCTTTCCGATGCCGGTGATGGACTCCGGGCTGCCATTTTTAGAGCAGCTCCTCTGCTTTTCGAAATTGCAATCAAGTGCCTAACCGGAACTAGGGGTAAAAGAAGAGGCACTGATATAGGTTGGATAGAGGACGTCCTTTGCACACTCGCTAGGTCCGTCGGTCTGATCTTATCGCCATCTATTGCCACAAACGCCCAACCAGCTCAAATAGAGGTGTTGGAGCAGATGCTGCAGATAGCAATTCAAAATGAGATATCACTCAGTTCCGATGTTTTAAATTCAATAGTCGCTAGTTGTTCATGTTTGACACTGGGGAGGGTTGAGGATATAAGATGGACGTTGCTGGAAAAAATTTCGAGGCTCAATGAAGACCTTTTTTACCCCTCCGATGGGAAGATTCCAACTTTTGATGGAGCCAACAGCAAGCCGCTGAACTCATTTATCACTCAGATAACCAACATCGTCACCTCAGAGTCATCCGAGGGAGATATAATCGCTAATTATCATATCGCTAAGACTATACTTATACGACTGGTGCCAGCTATCGCTAGGGCTCACAACCTAGCCGGATTCATCTCACACTGGCAGGGAGAACTCGAGGTAATCGAACGACGACGCTTAAATACTGGCACCGGTGGCGTGCCGGGGGCTATCGGATTATCCGTGTGGGAGGACGAAGACCTCATAATGGAGACGGGATGTCAACTTGTCAGATCCTTGACTTTGAAAGAGATCAAAGAGATTTTGATGCGCTCTGAGCTCAACATTAGGCAGTCCACTGAAGGAGCCCTCGATCCTGAACGAAACATCAAGTCGTTTATAAGCTTAGTTACTTTGGATACCATTTTCAGCGGCACCGGACGTGACGGTAATGCTTTTCTCAACATCACCCCGGAATATATACGCCCAGTATATTACAGTTTACTACGACTGGCCTCTTCCGCTTCGTACTTAATATCGCACCGTTGGCGCACTTGGAGGATCATGTCTCGTATCCAAGAACTCTGGCAAGCCGCAGGAGTGGCAGTGTCTTCTACCTCGATTTCGGATCCTGACTTTCCCTCGAGCATGCCTAAATTGATGGATGCTGATGCGCATCCGCTTCTCCAAGCCGCTGTTGAGAATGCGTGTTCCTCTTTAAAGAAGACATTGTCAAGCGTCAAGCAATCAAACAAAAGTCCACAACACCTCCCTGAAGCGCTCCTAGCATTCGATTTTATCTTGTATATTGTCCAAGCACAAGGCTCGGTTACAGCTAGTCAAACGGAAAGAGGCACCAAGGTTCCCATAGTGGATGTACTCGACCGTATCGCCGAATTTCTTTTGCTGTGCCTATCCCGATCTGGAGCCGGCACGAGGCAGGAAGTTCCGGTGTGGAATGGCAGGCTGGAGGGCCTTATCGGGGAGCTATCCTTTGGAGTAGCCCTGGCTACTCGGCTAATGATACATCGTCCAGAGGTATTGCTGTAAGTTAGCCTCCGCCCCCAAACGAAGACCAGATCCTGACGGTTTGGTTTAGACAGGTCCCACCAACGACACGAATGCGCCTCTTCGTACTCCTCCACGGGTTAGCAAGCTGGAACTGTCAAGATCAAGATCAACGTGCACGACGGACTCACCAACTTTCATTCGTACGGACCTGGGATGGTATGCTAAGTAATGAGAAATTTCTACTCCACGTAGAGCCCAAAGGTACCGTCAAGAGATCGAAAGTAAAACCCAGTCACTAACTCCTCTCCAGATGAGGTCATAGAAACACTTGTGGAGTTTCTGGATGCAGGGAAGTCGGGCATTTTTGACCTAGACGTCGAGGATCGTGATTTAAGAGCACTGGCTGTTTCCAACTTCATGAAACTACCACTCGAGTTGTTCCAGCGTGAACAAAGGGAACGAGTGTTGAACATTTTGCTTAAGAACCTTCTCTATTCACAGACGAAATCCAAGATATCGGATGACTCTCTGATTAGCCACATAAGTTTAATGCTCAAACTCATGGATGCCCCTAACGCCTCTGCAACGCTTGTATGTTACCGGAAGTCCCGATCTAATGCCATTAGCTAATTTCCATAGGCTACTGACCCCAAAGCACTATGGGAACTGTCTGAAATTATAGGGCAATCTAGTCCAAACCCTGCTATATTAGCTTTCTGCGGATTTAGAGACATCGTCAGGAAGAATTTGGGGTAATCACTCTCTAATCAAATCAACTTCTGCTAACGCCAAGCTAACATTTGAAGGCATTTATTGCTTACTAAGGACCAAGAACGCAGTCACCAGTATCTTCTATCTATGTCAATGAGTCTGCGTGACTATATAACGACCACCCCGTCCCTAGGAAGTCGGCTGGGTCCCCTACAGCTAGTTAGATCATCTCTAGCAGTGCTATGGGCTAATCTTGAAGCTCTGTCAGGGGACATAGTAGGCGTACTACGGGATTTTCGCGGGAAATACTTGCAGCTTTTGCTGTCGGACCTCAAAATCCGGAGTCAGGAACTGGAACCGGGAGGGCGCTGTACTTCTGTCCGATTTACTATCGAAGCACTTATAGATACAGTCATCGAGCTTCCTGGCTTAGGGATCACCGTTAATGACGATGAAGGTATGGGAGGATTAAATCCATTCACTAGAGGATCCTATTAACACGTAAGCCAGTTCGGGCAATACTACGAACAATAGGGGCAACAATTTCACCACTCTTTCCGCATCTGCCTCGAGTGGCGGACGATAGCGAGGAAGAACTAAGTAGTAATACCAAACTGTCAACCGCCTCCATACCTTCCAAACACATATATATCGATCGCTCACGGGAGGAAACCACGTACACTGCCTGGCTCGGTGTCTACTTACTGAAAATGGATAAGAGGGCCGCACACCTTTCAGATAGATATTTATCAGACAAACCGCGCACCACACGCCCTGATGGGAAGCTTATTTCGTCCACCTTTCGCAGCTTTGCAAAGACTCTAAAACAGGCGGACAGGCTTGCCCTGTTAGTATATCTTGGAGAGGTTATTTCCAAGGGCTACGGTCTTACTAGGGAGTGTGGCACACTTCTGCTGAGATCTCTAATCACCTCAGAAGGCAAGCCATCCAAAACTTTAATATGGGAGCTTTCCTAACCATTTACAGACGTCGACATCCACCAAGTAGACACCCGGGAAGCGTTCTCCAGTCTATATTCTAAATTATGCTTTAATTTGTGCCAAGCAAAGGGATTTCGCCAATTCTGCCTGGTAATCGACACTATGGAATTGATTGTCCGTAATAAGGTATCTCGTCTAGAAGCCCGCAGTGCAGTGGCTTTATCAAGAGAAGCTAACCGGTCATTCTTAGCCGTGGTCTATCACCCAGTGGAACATTGATGAGACCCTAAGCATGGTTACTTCAGCAGCATCAGGATCTGGCCCTCTCATTTCAACGAGCCGATGTGGCGAGGTATACCTTCGCCTCTGTAAGGCCATGAGGGGAATCTTAGCGGGGCATCGTCATCAATTACAAGGCAGGTTTCACCTCGTCGTTCCGCTCATGCAAAACCTACTTCGCTGCCTTTTTCTTCCAAACCAAGGGGCAGGGAGCAAAGCCGAAACGCTTGTTCGTGTACCGCCATGGCTCTCAGCAGGCGTAGCTGCTGCTCCATACGCGACGGCATACACACGCCTCTTATGCATGCTTTGCGACCCTACTACTTCGTCGGTAGAAGCGCCCGGCAGCCGTCGCAGACAAGGATTGACACCAGCAACTACAAGGATTCGGAGGACTGCCGGCAAGCACTTGCCATATTTACTGGAAGAATATATCCGGTGCCAACTACAATACCAGCTTTTACCGGACGTAAAGTCTGCATTGACTCCCGGACTGTACTCTGTGCTTTCGGTTTCTAGTCCTGAGGCCCTGCGTATGATTAACGCATCAATGGATGCATCGGGCAGAGCTCTGTTCAAAGTTCTATACAATGATTACGGGCGGTTCGGGAGGTGGGATGAGCGTTGATAGTTATAACCTTATCATGTAATAGCACTAGGGCGAAAATCAAAAAAGGGATAAACTGCTCTGTACAGTCAGGTACAGGAAGTCATCGACCACCTGGCGAAAACGAGGTTTTTTTTGCTCGAGAACTCAACAACAAACAGCTGTGCAGTCTTGCAAGATAGTCTATATTATAGATAGAGTCAAATACAAGTATTCGAATTGCTCAATATTTAATTGGACACCCTTTTGCCAAAATACCAAGTTTCACCTGCTTCTGCATAGAATCGATACATTTTGCGAGGGTGTTGGCTTTATCCACCATAGCGGAAAAGTCACTCGGGTCACATGACTATAGCTTAGATACATGTTAGGGTGACATGCACAAATTGAGTGAGTTACACACAAAAATGAGTAGGGGGCTCCGCAAAGGTGGTGGGACAAACCAACACCCCATCATTAATTAATTATTAATATCTAGTAGGTGACCCCAAAGTTCCGGTCACTTTTTTTGGGGGAGGCCTTCCTGAACGTTCGTCGTCGTCCTTTGATTGTCACAGGCGAAGCTTGGCGGAGCTTATTCCGACCACCACACCGACAAAACCGAACGCCCGCTCTCCCTTGGCAATCCAGCCTCCCCATTTTTTTTTTTTTTTTTTTTTTTTTTTTCTTTCTTTGCTCGTGCGTCCATGACTCAAACGGCCTGAGGTGGATGTCTGTTGAGCGGTGCCAGCGTCGAACGGGGGGGAAACTGACTGACTCACCTCACCTCACACCTCACCTCCGTTTCGCGGCATGCCACGGCCACGGCCATGGCCATGGCCAATCGGCGCTTTCATTTTGATACACGTGATGACGCGTTGTGGTGGCGTGCTTTGCCTTCGCGTCCGTTTCACCCCCTTTCCCTGGCTCTCTCTCTTCCACTCTTCTGGTGGATAAACCGTCACCGTCACACCCCCACCCCAAGACAATGTCCGACAAGAAACTAGCAGATTGAGCTGAAAATTATCTGTATTGACTCCGTTGACTGCGTTCCCCGCCTACACCCGAAAACCCGTAAACCGTAATAGGGAATAGAACATCTGTGTGGACATGACACCAAAAACGCCCTGACTATGGATCTTAGATCCCAAGATTTCAAGAAAAAAAACCCCCCCAAGGCTCATTAGACGGAGCGCACAGAGTTAAAGAACGAATAAGGATGTAAATCAATCGAGAAAACAAAATGGATAAAATTACACACGGACTTGACATGGTTTGCTAGCAACTATGAAGGTGATGCGGCTGTAGTAATTCCTCTAGACGCTGGAGTCTGTTCTTCATCCCCTCGTTCTCCCGTCTTAGTCTCTTGACTTCCTCTCGGAGATATTCCGAGTCATCCACTGCTGGCACTGAATCGGAGCCCACACTGGTGACGCTCCCTCTCTTTCGTTTCCTTCCCACCTCTATGTGAGGTTCCGAGTTGTTATCTCCCTCTAAAGAGTCGTCTCGTTTCTCGTCCCCCTCTTTGTGGACTCGACGGAGGTGTTCATTGTAGTTCTCCCGCCGAGTAAAACCCTGACCCGAGCTACGTTTACAGGTGGAATGTGGACAGTATAGTGCTTCTTTTGGGCCGCCGTGCTTCTTGTGCACTTCTCGTTCATGGCGAAGTAAACCACCGGGATAAGTAAAACCTTGAAGCTTCTCACAGCCTGGTTCGCTGCACGGATAAGGTCGATCGTGCTTGTCCATGTGTTTACTGTGAGATAGTGTTAGTCGAAACATCTACAGAAAGCAATGTGAATACTAGCCTCCATTCACACTTTCGGGTAAAGGCAATCTGCTCAGATACACACCCATCATGATCACAGACGTAATGGCCCTTCTCGTTCTTATTGGCAGCTCGCTCTCTTCTCTGCGAAGGCGCGTGCTTTCTAGCGGGACTGACCAAAGGGGATGGCGATGATTTTACCGTGGCAGGACTGTTGGACGGATCTGCCAGTATCCTCCTAGGGCTTGGGTCTTCTGGTTCGGGGCTTACTGGATATGTGTTTACGTGCATTAGTGGTTCGATCTGCGGAGAAGATAGGTGTTCCCTAAGGCGTCTGTTTCGTTCTGAAATCGATGATAGTGCTGGCTGTGCGGGCCGGACGATAGTCTGAGTATAGAGTCCGGTCCGCCTAGTAACATTAGGAGGATTTGGTCCTGATATTTGTGGCCGGCCTCGAGAGTGGCGTGGTAGTGGGGTTGGGTGGCCTGGATTACTAGGATACGAAATGCCTGGAGATCCACGAAACAGCGGTGGCGGCGATTGAGGTGGTGCGTTCGGATTCACAGGGATATAGATACTTCCTGGGTTGTATATAGGGGATGGATCATTAAACCTATACGGCGCTGCCTGGCAAATGAGTCACGTGCAAATGAGGCAGGGCTAAATGGGGTGAGTCACTCACGCTGGTGACGAGACCCTGTTATCGCCTCATCGGATGATTGAGGGGCGCTTACTAGCGCATGGTCGGTCATAAGGTCGAAGTTTTGTCCGCGCTGAGGGCTTGGGTTCAGATATCCACTTATAGGCTGCGCTTGTTGGGCTGTCGGTACCTGGGACAAGCCTAGGCCTCGACCGTTCCTTGGGATATCAGAGTGTAAAAACCCTTGAAACTCCCAATCCAAACCTTGGTCATCGCTTTCAAAGCCATCGGTCTCGTAGTTTGCAAACATCCAGCACACGCCCCATAAAACAACGAGTGATGACTTAATATTCCATGGCCATGTTGAGCTCAGCGGACGTCGCCCGTTTGGCCATTCGAGGAACCACCACCCTTGATCGAGTATTCGCCGGGACCACAGGTGGATCTCAACGACGACACGGAGATAGATGAGGTTGTGCAGCATGAGGTACAAGTCATGGATGTATCGCAAAAGTAGATGTTCCACATTAGCAATGTATTTCTCTTCCAGGACATTGCTTTGAGGAGGTTCCCCTGGCTTTGGACCCTTGTGCCATCTCCTATAAGCCCTTAACCGGCAGAGGGTGGTCCTGCAATACTGTAGCTGGGTAAACCCAGCGGGATTTTCTGGGGGTGTGCATGTTGCGGAGAGGAAGAGACTGTCTTCCGCCGCAACTTGTGTTAGCTTGCCAACGGAAGTGACGATATTTAGCTTGCTAATGTCGCTGTGAATTGATGAGGGAGATTAGCCTTCTGTTCGTCGTGACATCTATCTAGGTACGTACTGGTGGATAGCAAGTTCCCAGTGACCATCTAGTGGCCGGAGGTTACCCTCGCGACTTCTATGACTCCTCTGCGGCTTGGTATACCTATGACATGGTTAGTCTCCCTTAAACGGTAGAGGACGTGACTGGATGGTGTTTTAGGCAGCTTACTTGTCGATTGCCGAGCGAATCTGGCTCGGTAGCCTCTTGTTTTGTACGCGTATTTTCAGCTGGCGGGTGACTTCGTTGACGATCCTCGCGAGTCTGATAGTCTCGTACAAGGTCGGCGGCACACATGGCGGGTTCTCGACGGTTTGGACCATTTTGCCCCCGGTGGTCTGGCGCAGGTTCTGGATCGGGGTGGGGATAGCGTTATTCTTAAGAAGACTAGCAGCAGTAGGCTAGCCGTTCTGCCCTGAGGCCGGCTAAAGTGCACTGGAATCAGCCCCATGGCAGAGCAAAAGGCGGTTTTGCACTGCTAAAAAATGTTGTGCAAAGCCAACCGCTTTTATGTGCTGGGGAGGCTGATGCGATGTCTCACTCGTTTCCGGCTGGGGCAGTGCAGGATTTTGCTCCGGCGGGAGTGGCTGAGGCGAGGCGCTGTGTAGCCGACTACGTACAAAATACTGGGCAGTGTAGGCTCACCAGTCTTGACGCCTGGGGATTCTTTAGGCATAAATACACCGTTACGCGGATCCACAGCGCCCTGGTTTCATACTCGATTCTTGGGGTTTTCCGGGCGAAATGGGTTGCCAGCAACTGAGTCGGCTCCAACACAGGACAGCGTATATTTATGCCTCTTGTCAGGCTATGCGCATCTGAGCCGGAAACGGGAAAAAAAAAGTACTGGATTGAACGGGAGATATCATGGTGCCATGCTGCTAACGCGAGGTGGAAACGTGGGTCAAGCCTTGTGAAAGTCCACATCTCCAACCTCTCCCGACTTGACGGGATCTCTTCCTACTGCAGACTCCTCGTCATAAGAAGAGGAGTCTTCGTAAGCCAAGGACATATCCGTAATATCCTCCCCTACTTCCAGCCAATAAGTACTGACGGCGGGAACCGGGAAGGTTCTACAAAGTAGGTAGTATATACTAGAGGCGACAATAAACCCGCAAAAGAAGTTTAGACTGGGGAGCATGTACAGTCAGTGCCAAACTTGAATATGGGCGAGCTGAGATATCTGGCGGTCGGCTTACTTGTAGACGTATTGGGCTCCTACAGGAACTTTGCGGCCGATTGCTCCAGCGAATCCCACAACATTGATCAAGATCCCTGCTATGTACGCAGCGTATGCCCTCCAATTAATACCGAAGAAATAGAAGTACGGGCCACTTTTTCGTGCACTATATAGGTCCTTGACCTGCAAATATCCCTTACGGACAAAGTAGTAATCGGAGATCAGAACGCCAGCAATCGACGATAAGAACACTGAATAAGAGGATAGGTACGTCGTAAAGTTGTTTGATGAGGATAGGAGGTTCCATGGACACATCACCAGTCCAACCAGTGCGCAGATATAACCCTTTCGCCCTCAAGTTAGCTAAAGGTTGAATTAAATGGTGTAGAGTGTAGGGGGACTTACGCCACGGCGAATGTTTATGAATCGTGGCAACAATGCCGTCAGATCGGTCCCTGCGCTGACGGAATTCGCGGCTAGATAGGGTCATTAACAAAAGTACCTTCAGGTTACGTGGGTGTAAGGCCTACCTATGTTGGTTCCAAGTTGAGCAAGAGCGAAGGCGAAGGATATGAAGAAAACGCCCGCTCTAGTTCCTGATCCACCCTCGTCAAGAAAGCGACCTAGTAGTTCAAGGGGGTTCCAAATCGGCTCCTTATATATGACTGTTGACGATGAAGAAACAATAATGCCGATAAAGGAGGTGAAGGCGAAACCACAAGGAATGGTAAATAATTGAGACCATAAAGCATCCTTTGGCTTAATCGCGAAGCGAGCAAAATCTGGGTCGTTCCTGTCGGCGATGTATTAGCTCTCTAGTTTGATAAGCCTATCGTCGGTAGGGTAACGTACACAATGAGTGTTGCAAAATTTGCGATTGAAGACATGATCCCTTTGACCATAGCCCATGCGAGCTCACTCCCATGGATTTTGTTCGGCTGGTGTACGATAGGACCAATCCCGTGAGCTTTGACAATAGCCCATATCTAGTTTAGGATTAGCGAATGGGTCTGATGATACGAAGGGGTTGAGATATTGCTTACGAAGAAAGCTATTCCCGCTGTGGGTACGACGAATGACTTGACGGTAAAGAGATGTCTGATCTGGTGCACTGGAAACTTGACGGCCTTTAGTCGGGTCCTCACATCTTGCGACGAGGCAGGGGTAGGTCGTGAGGAGGCTTACCCAGATGGCTGGCAAACTGCACAGCCAAAAGATGAAGAAGCTGACCCAGTCCCTGGTGTTTGTCCCGTTTCCTTTCGGCATACTATTAGGCACGGTCTCCCAGCTACTCCAAATGCTCCGAATCATGAGATAGACGCAGGTTCCTAGGGATATGTTTAGAGTTGGATTCCAGTACGCCGCGTCGCCTTAGCTAGATATTTGGCTCACCTCCGATCCACGCCTGCACGCCGTACCATATGCATGCCATGCCTAGAAGGTTCTGTTAGTGACGAGACTCTACACTATTGTCTGGGTTAACCTACTTGCGCGGTTAAATACCGGCCACAACGAGCCCCAGATACCGAAAGAAGATCTTGAAATCACTGGGAACGAGAGGTGGTAGGTCGCCCCAATCCGACCCGTTATGGAGACAAAAGCTCCCGCGATGAAGTATCCGACCCACACGCTATATTAGACCGTTTTAGTAGGTGACTAAATGGGGGTCTCGGGGGATTCATACCATATCCATGACTGCCACCAGGATAGGCCGTTGATGATCATGGAAGACGAGATCATCCATGTATTCTATTGCTCTACTAGTCAGTATTATTGGCCCGAATTATATATTGAGTTTCGGGTGTGAGAATAGGGGACAAGAAAGCAGGTAACACAGCTAGGTACGACTATACCTAGTGCCCTTGCTAAACATGCAGGTTGGGCCTAGATTATAGATAGACCAATTGTGGGGGAGTCCCGAATATGACTGGTAGCCCGAGGCTTACGCGCTTGGGGGAGGCCAAGAGAGACTCACGATATTAAAGGAATCAGCGATCCAAAAGCCGACGAAATTCCACGGGCCCCATTGGCGCCTTGCAGGTTCAACTGTCGAAGTGGGTAGTTAGCACGCAAACGCTGAGGGCGCTTGATGGGGTGATGTCGAGTAAAGAACGTATACAATAGTAGCATATGTTATAGAGTCCGGGGCAAGGACCTGGCAGAAAGGAGAGCAGCTAGATTGCTTGTAGTAGGAGGTTTTAAGGACGGACCAGGTTTCAAATCGAAATTAGTCAAAAATAGTTGAGCACTGGTCAACCCAGGTTCGTGGTCCGCTTCAATTTTGCGGACCAGCCGTGACACCTTGCCCATAGCTCGACTGCGCCCTCTGGGCTGGGAGAGATCGTAGAGTTGATGTGTCTGATGGATTCAACGTCGCGTTGGCGTTGGGCTCCGATCGCCTTCCGCTATGATGGCAATTGAGGAGCTAGCTCGTTGTCACGAGGAGCAGCGGGAGGAAGGATACATATATAGTAAAACTCTCCGCCGATCCTAAGATCAGGATTTCCTCCATGGTCGCCGCACTACAACACCTACACACGGCTCTGGTCGTTATCGTGAGCCAGGATGTCGCTCCTGGGGAAATGCGTCTCCCGCTGACACCGAGACGCTCCAGTCGGCGGATTTGGAGTGATTTTGTTATCGCCTCCGTCACTTGACCGGACTTTATCCTATCGGGTGCGAGTGTGGCGGGAACATGTCCTGTACCCCGTACCGCCTCTCTTGCTCTTGGAGGTGGCGATGCGGGGTGTCTAAGTCTGATTGGCAAGTGCAGTGGGAGATAACCGAAGGGCCTGCCAAGCAATGCACCTATATCTCCCTTGTGGCGGATAAGCATCGGCGTGTTCTGGGGGGTGGTGGTGCTGTGGGTGTGGAGGTAGTGTAGGCTTCAGTATCGAACACGCTGAATGCTGGGCCGCTGGGGGACTAGTCCCGATCGTTGAGCGATATGTTTTGGTGCGAGATGCATTGGTGGTTTTGCATACCTAATCATATGGCACATATCTGCGGTCTGGCGTGAACTCTGCACTTTATGGTTGCTGCGTATTTAGAATCAGAACTGCTATAGGCTGGTGATGAGGAGGATTGGGATGATTGGGGATGCTGCTGCATTTCGCATTGGTCGGATTCGATGTCGTTTAGGTAACGAATCTGACATCACCATTGATTGGCCGCCGTCCCTATGCTTTGAATCTGGTGGTTGCGGAGCTGGATGGCTAATGAAGCGCGGAAGTCTCTGAAAACTTGCCCTTTGCTTCTAGCTTCCCTCACGGGTACGTACTGATAGAAATGGGAAACATATTGGTCACGATATCACCCAGTCATTTCCTAGAGTAGCTGGACCAGATCTGACGGTGTACATGGGCTATCCTTAGCTTGTTGCCTAACGGGAGACACTTGTCTAAGCTTGCAAGCTGGAACCCAAAGCTTCCAGTATCGGCTCCCTGCTTCTGTCTTCTGGTGGCCAGGTTGACTGGCGCTGACTCCATTGAGTCGTAAAACTAGGAGGAATGCTGTAGAGCGTGCTATATGCGGCAAGGGTAGCTTACTGTGTGGCCCATAGATAACACCATCGCCCTTGTCTTCGTGATCACGCTTTTGCCACATGTGGGGTGTCAGCATAAGCTTTAACACTTTCATTATATTTCGGGCTTAAGGTCGGAGGGCACTTGGCGGAAGGCGACTCACGACGTATACTTAACGGGAGTTTAATTGACGTTTCCAAGAATTTTAGGGGGATGTACCGTGGAATGAGTCTAGTTTCATAGGAGGAATCCGAGTTGCATGACGCAGGGTGATAATTCCTAAGCCTAACAGGGATATGCCAATGAATTCCTTAGCACTTGAATCTCGATTTCCGGTATGACGTTTCGGTCCGTCCCTCTACCTCTGGAGTAATTGATGCACTCCTAATGAAGGTGGAGAGCCATGACCTCCAAAATAGCTCATCTGGAGCGGCTGGCATGCCTGTTCCGCCGTTTCTCCTTATCTCAGAGACACTAGAATCCCGTATCCCTACTCGTGGGCTATTTCCTGTAGCATGTAATCTCTCTCGCGTGTTGTCAGGGAAAAAGGCAACGGTCCGGTTTGCCGCCTCCCCCCTAGAACCTGACCTAATGTAGGAAGGTGGAGATTTGTTTCGCTTTTTGCGGGGGTTGTGAAGCCGAATTTCTTTCCCTTCACACGAGCTGTTACACATCGGTTCTCCGAATGCGCCGTGATTTGCACCACTACCAGTGAGCCTCAAACTGTCTAGGTGAGTATCTGATGGTAGAGGAATATCGAGCCTGATGCTTGTTTTCGACCCCGTGTCTCTATACCCCACACTACCTCCGTGTCCGGAAGCTGCCGAAAAGCCTAACCAGCTCCCAGGTGAGGTTCCATCTTTGGAGCTTTCAGTACAGCACGTATTGCCACGAAGAGCTCTCCGTGTGGCCACCGTTGAGCTATCATTGTGTATCTGAGATTCGGCGGCGCTTCCTGCTGTAGAATCGGCCACAGCAAGAGTAGGATCTGCTCCACTATTAGACAGGTCTGCCATAAGTTCGGACGTCATTATGCCCTTGGTATGCCCGAACGGCTCTCCGGAAAAAGCCCTTCGCATGGCCTCCGCGGAATCTATACCAGCACACCCCTCTTCAGAAGCTAACGGCCCTTCGATTCGAACTACGGGTCCTTGTTGGCCAACCGTCCAATCACTGCCATCTCCTCGCGCCACACCCCTCCGCCTAGCGTCCGGAAGCCCCACCTGTTCGTTGGCCGGTAAAATGTGATGACGGTAGTAGCCGCCCGCCTGCTTATGACGCCTGCCTACCATTTGCCAATCCTCTGCTGGTTTGATCTTCAGGGGCCGGGTTATGGTTATCCCGGCCCAGTCATCCCGTTTCAGGAGCTTCCGTTTCTTGTTCACAACCGGTGGGGTGTTTCTAGGGTCAGGTGTCCTCGAGAGCCGATGCTTGCGTGTGGCCTTGGCTCCCATGTTGAAGTTGACGTCGCCTCTCACAGCTGCAGGCAAAGGGCTCCGTTGAGTTCGAGCCGTGCCTTGGTCGCATGTGGCTGCACCGGATTCAGCCCTGGTTAGCGAATTAGACCGACGGAGCCGCTGCGGTATGAGGTAAGGCGCTTTTGGGGTGACGCAAACGCCGTCCGAGGCTCTACCCCGATGATGGTGATATGGAGGTGTATCTCGTCCTCCGCCCAACTGGACTTCTGCGAAGGGAGGCGGGGGCTGGGCCTTCGAATAAAGCCTCGTCCTGACCTTGGCGAAATGTTGGCGTTGCAGATTGGCTGTGGAGCGCACATTATTTTGGTAATGCCTTGAGCGGGGACCACCCGTCCAGTTCATATGGAACCGCGTGCAGAACAAGAAAGAAATTCCAGTAGCTGACGACAGCTGACCAGGCTCGTAGCAAGTAGTTGGACGTGGGCTCAAATTCCATGCGAGGCTTTGCTAGAAGGGTAAGGTCGCTGCCGGAGAATATGCGGGGAAATACAGACAGTACAGAGTTACCTCTCTTCCATGCCATGTTCCTCTGCATTACTTGATGGCTAGGCTTTGATATAGACCGGTCTAGACTATTGAGGCACGAGCTGGGGGAGTATGTTGCACAGAGTATTCTAGACTCTGTACTTTGTATGTATGCACCTGTACATGTACATGTACATACTAGGTACATACGAAATACGCACATGCAGAACACAGTGCGTGCCAGCACGGAGGGACAGGGCAACCAGACTGCATAGTACTTCGTACTCTGTGCTCCGCAGACAAGCAGAGAAACCGAGAATCCTCTGCACAATGTATATACAAGTACGTTCGGCTGGCTCTGAGCAGCCGGGTGTACTACTACGTACAAAATACACGGTTCAGGTATGTGCAATATTGTACATGTACCCCGTACTGCTCCGACCGCAGGGGGTGGCCTTGTAACTAGACGCAATCTGGATGCAGGTCTTTATGTCGTGTGTGTGTGTGAGTGTGTATATATATATATACAGTATATACGGAGAATTTGGAGTGCAATGTTGTACCTGCTACATGTGCTGCAGCAGCACGCCGAGCTCGAGCTCTTCCAGGGCTGTCTCGTGCCGGCGGCTTGCGTGCCAATTTTCGTCCAGGCACGCAACGGCGCGAACCACGCTCCCGGTTTCATTAAACGATGAAGTCACGGCGCGAGAGAACAAGACGCCTGCGCGCTCTCATTCGCTCTCATTCGCTCAGACTGCATCGACTAAATCTACCGACAGGGCGCTATCCTCCAGATTGCCTAGGCTACGGAGCCCACTGGAGCGTACTACGTATGTAGCAGCAACTGTATATAGTACTCGCGCGGACAAGTGGATTGGGAAAGTTAAAGCTCCTTATCGCCTCTTTGCCTCGGCACGCGCAGAAGGGCGGAAGAAGAGGAAGAGGAAGAAGATAGATGATCATGCAGCGAATGGCAGGTCTACGCGTATGTACAGAGTGGGAATTGCTCCGGTGGTGCTGGTGGGAGACGATGATGAGGCCGTTGTTTCGCGGTGTTGATTGGACTGCGGGCGGGACTGCGTGCGGGCTCTGCGTCATCAACCCTGCCAGCGAGCCTTTGAGGGCCTACGGGGGGCCTGAGCGCCAAGGGACGGTGTGCCGCTCAGCGCGCGCACAGTCTGACGGAGGAATGTACCCCACGCTCAGCCCTGCCCAGCTCATAAACCAGTGTAGCACTCAAATCCCTACAAATACATTCGAGGCCCTCACCATACGCCTCCGCCGTCTGCATCTCACCACCAGAGCTCCTCCTCGTTCGCCTTTGTCCTGTACCCCATCTGCCCATTTGTGGCTGCGTGCAGCGGCGCAACAGGACGAAAGCTGCTGGGTGCATGTCGACACCCAGCTGACGCTGCTGCAGCCGATCTACGCGTCCGCCATCATGCCCGCCTATTAGCCGCTGCGATACTGGACGATGGGGGAGAGCGATATGACTGCAATACCGAGGCTAGGCCAAACGTCCTGACTGCGAGTCAACCGCTGTGCAAATCGCCAGAAAAGTGCCGCCCGGCTTGTCTCGAGCACAAAGCGGGTCGCTGCTCTACTTGTTCAGGATGGCGTACTCCATGTCTTCACTGCCCCTTCCTCCTCCCACATTAACTGAGCCCTCCCAAACCCCGCCCATCCAGACGAGCCCACACACTAGCTCTACGCCCGCCCCGCTGTATATAACCCCCTCTTCTTCTCCTGTGCATGCTGTGGATGCACAGGTCCAGCTCCCAAGCTCTCCGCAATACCTTCCACGAAACGAACGGGGTGGTGGATCCGCTTCGGAAACTTCTCGGAGTCGAAACAACTCTCTTTTGGGCGGAAGCCTGCAGCTTCCTGAGGCAGTTATGGCCATTCGGCCCAGCCAAAACGCTATGAGCGAGGCCGTTGCCATCAGTAAAGGCCCTGGGTTAATACGGCGGCTTTCGCGGGGCGCGGCGAACAAGCTCACTCGACGCCGTACGTCTTCCGCTCACATGGAGTGCAATAGTAGCTCGGGGCCTGTCATCATGCGGTCTCGTAGCGAGAGTAATAGTGGTTTAGAGGGAGGAAGGGACTCTCTCGACCTCGGGCATAATGAAAACGATGAGGAAGCGGTTGAAGATCATAGCGATCCTGGCATAGGTGGCTTATGCGATGACTTGGGGAGCCTTCCAGGCGCGTGTGCTAGTAAGTTCCATCGAGGGGGAATTGGACCTGCAATTCCACCTTTCTTGCGGGAAGGAACCTTCCTCTCAAAGATATCGAGGAAGAAAAAGGTAAAACGGAAATTCGTATTGGATGTCGATACGGCAGTAGTATCCTGGGATCCGGCGAAACCGTCCAAGAGGTTTTGTGTGGATGATATCAAGGAGATCCGTGTTGGTGCGGACGCCAGGAACTACCGTGAGGAGTTCGGGATACCAGCAGACTCGGAAAATACATGGTTCACAATCATTTATGCAGAATACGAGCGGAAAGGGAGACTAAAAGCTTTGCACCTCATCGCTCCGGACGAGGATGTATTCTCTCTATGGACCACAACCCTCGAGAAATTATCCAAATACAGGATAGATATGATGTCAAGCCTGGCTCAGCAAGGAGAGAAGTCATTACGTGCCCATTGGCGGCGAGAGATGGCTAAACAAGCGGCAAGCGGGCTTCAGGTAGAAGGAGAAGAGCAAATGTCCCTCGATAGGGTTGAAAAACTCTGTCGGAATCTACATATCAACTGCTCTAAAGCATATCTTCGCGCTCAATTCGAAAGAGCGGACACGGACAGCACAAAGTCACTCACTTTTCCCCAGTTTAAGGAGTTTATTCGGCTTCTGAAAGAGAGAAGGGACGTCAAGGACATCTTCGAGGCGATAGCGTCAAATCCCGCATCAGGCTTGGAGGAAAGGGAGTTCATAAACTTCCTCTGTGATACACAAGGTGTGGACGTTGGGGCTGACAGGCCACACTGGCTGCAAGTCTATGCAAAATTCGTTAGGAGATCGAAGCCGAAAGATAGCGTTCCCAGGGAGACTCCGACGGACAGGCCGTTGCTTATGAGCTTTGAGGCATTTTCAGAGTTTCTCTCGTCTCCGTACAATTTAGCTCTGTTGACAAGTCCTCGAGAGCCCAATCTTGACCGGCCCCTTAACGAATACTTTATTTCTAGTTCTCACAACACGTATTTGATGGGTAGACAGGTTGCTGGCGAGTCAAGCATTGAGGCGTACATCAGGGTGCTTCAGCGCGGCTGCCGATGTGTTGAAGTTGACTGCTGGGACGGAGCAGACGGGCGTCCTGTAGTCAATCATGGTAGAACTCTCACCAGCAAAGTCCTCTTCTCTGATGTTATCGGAGCTATCGGGAAATACGCCTTCATGTCCTCCCCCTACCCCCTTATCATCTCGCTCGAGGTTCACTGTGGTTCGGAACAGCAAGCCGTGATGGCGGACATTCTCAAAAGCACACTTGGCGACCGCCTGGTTACGGAGCCTTTCATGACCAATTCGTTCATTCTGCCATCGCCGCAGGAACTTAGGCACCGTGTACTAATCAAGGTGAAAGCGAGCGAAGAAAGCGATGAGAACTCGCTGCTCAACGACATTTCAATGGCAAGGGATCATGCCAGCCCGTCAACCCCTCAGCCCGCCACTCTGGATAACCCCTCGATACCTGTTGCTACTATCGGCGCTTCATCACCCCAGTCCTCTACTCCCAAGCGATCGCTCGACACTAGGAGCAACGGTGTGGTTAATGGTCATTTAACCGGAACAAGCAGTAGCAGCACGACGGACGAGAGTGATTCAAAAGAGGGCTCGGACCTGCGCAGGAAGAGAAAACATAGCAATATCACAAAGCCGTTGGGAGACTTGGGAGTTTACGTTCGAGGTCAGAAATATAGCAATTTTGCCCTACCTCAGAGCAAGTCCTACAATCACGTCTTTTCGTTCTCAGAACGGACATTTGAGAACTTGTGCAAGGATTCAGATCTAAAGTTACAGCTCGAAAAGCACAACATGCGCTATCTGATGCGTCTCTACCCATCAGTTTACCGCATAAACTCATCGAATTTCGACCCCAATAAGTTTTGGCGCCGCGGTGTCCAGATGGTAGCGCTGAACTGGCAAACATTCGATCTTGGTACACAAATGAACGATGCTATGTTTGGATCTGGTGTTGACCGCACTGGCTATGTACTGAAACCCATTCAACTGCGACAATCTAACCAATCTCTCGATCTTCTAGCTGATTCCGCAGTCGTCCGAACGAAGAAAGGGAAGAAGCTCGTAAAATTCCGGGTTGATATGATTTCAGCACAGCAACTTCCCCGCCCCAAAAATCTTGCTTCAGATCAAGGAATTGACCCATATATCGAAATTGAAGTTTTCAGCGCCGACGACAAAGAAAAGGGGGTCGCGTCTGGAGAGGGCGGCTTGGATGCATCTGCACGTAATGGCATGTCTGGTATCGGATCTCCTCACCGCCGACGGACGAAGATCATAAGAGACAATGGCTTCAATCCCATATTCAACGAAACTTTTACAATGTCTCTAGAGACTAAGTTTCCGAGTCTGGTTTTTGTGAGATGGACGGTCTGGAACTCAGTGGACGGCCGCTCTTACGGTGATAGAAATGGGGCCTTGGCTACCTTCACCGCGAAATTGAGCAGCTTGCAGCAGGGGTATCGTCATTTGCCTCTGTATGACGGTAACGGCGACCAGTTCCTGTTCTCAACCCTCTTTTGCAAGATCAAGAAGAAGGAGGTCATCCCCATTGAAGAAATGGACGCTAGATCTGGCAAAGTTGAGATACTCATGCAGTTAGGTAGATCGGTGTTCAACCGAACGATAGCCACGGAGAAAAGAACCGAAGACCGCACCGCAAACACATGGTAACTTGGACATATCTTAGGGAAGAATGGGTCGGGAATGTCAAATCGTTCATTCATCATGGTAGGGCGTTTTTGTGGTTCACTATACTCATCGATGTGGTGATGCCATATGCACATCAAACGGAGGTTTTTAGAGATGGAATTTTTTGTGCGGGTAACTTGGAGTATTTGCAGGCCATTTTCGTGAGCATATTGTGTGGGAAGCTGGCAATTGTAATATACTGAGGCTGGCCTCCTAATTGAGCGATCCCGCTAGGGAGTTGGTTTCCCGAGCAAGTGGAATGGGGTTTTGCTGGCTTGGCCGCTGTTCGCCGGACGGGCTGGCCAGGGCGGGTAGTTCGAGAAGCATTTAATGCATTGAATTTGGCGATCTCCCGGCCGCCAATGTGACGTCTGTTCAGCCCTAGTGGACTGGGTATCCGAGACTCCATCCAACATGTCTCCAAGTGCCGTAGCAGTCAGAAGACTTTGCGGGGCCTACAGGTTATCCTTTTTCCGACTGGTTCGAGTGTATTGATTCAGCCGCCACTAGTCAGAAGTGACATTTAGTATCTCGAATCCCTTACCACAGGAAGTCATTCCACTAACCTCGACATCGCCGTTCTTGTTGTCTAGCGTTCCACCTCTGATCTCGAACAGTCTCATAGTCATTCTCGGTCCGACTTCAGCTAACTCCACGCTCTTGTAGCCCGTTTTGACGAATACGTGATGTCGCACTTCAATGCTATCCTCAATGTTTTTGAAAGTCACGACCCTGCTCCCAATTTTCCCTGCCCCATCTCGCGGCGGAAAGATATGTTTTAGGATCTTTACCACTCGCTTACCCAATTTACTAGTGAAACCGTCGAAAATCAAATGTGGGTAGCTCTCAGAAACCGTTCCGCGCACAGAACCAGGAATATCGTGTCGCAACACAACATTATGCAGAGAGAAAGATGCAGTCGGGCCATGTGGAAAGTGGGATATGGTGAGCGCACTGGGGACGCCACGGTGCTCGTGGAGGAGGATAAGGTCAGACAGACCAGAGGAGCTGGCGGATGAAACCAGCATTGGAAGGATGAGATTACCCCGGTTTAGGCGGATAGATGTAGGAAGAAGTAGCCGGACTTCTTTAGCAAATGCCGATAACCGTGTAGAAGGGTCTCTGTAACTCGAATAAGCCAGATTGAATGATATAGGTACCTTCCGCGCTAACCTACCTTGACGTTGTAACTAATACCCGGGGGTCCTTAAATAAGCTGTTAGCACACGGGCAAGTTGAATCGCAGGTTCTATCTAGCATACAACGACACCGCTCAATTCTGCATACTCGTCGTCCAAGTCTAGCTCTTCCTCTACGGTCCGGTCCGGCTGGGACTCATCAAACCGAAAGTCTTTACGGAGCTCCTTGTCGTTTGCAATATTCGGGGCTAGAGGCTTCCCACTGGCTAACGAAGCCTTCAACTTTGCCCGCTTTTCAGCAATCTCAGCATCCCGCAGAGTTAAGGCTCGGCGGTAGAGGTAGTCCCTTCGTTGACGAGCTTGTTTCCTCTAGAACAACATTAGCGCTGGGACTTGACACCTTGAAGGAGCCTTAATTGGGGAACCCACAAGCATATCGAAGTTCGAAATGATAATCGGCGTCTTGAAGAACTGCTTGTGAAGCCTGCAAAGTGGGTAAGATTTTTAAGCCGCATTGTCTTGGCGACAACCAACCCAGGTGACGCCGCTTTAGGTGGGTGAGCTGGGTGTGTTGAGTGATCCAGCACGGAGCTGAACACCCCCGAGTCAGAGCTTCTAACAGATTCCAACTAGCTTATACATCCGACTACTATACTTCTAATAACATATCTGTTAGCATCTCTAATGCTATCTTTCTCCTGATGAGCTCTTCTTTTATAGCTATTAACTCTGATTCTGTTGGGAATAGGCACGGCGAGGTTGGGCACGATGTAGATAGCTCAATAGACTTAATTCTTACAATCCCAGCTACGAGGCATTGCCTCTACATGTAGGCCTCCCGCTCAGGAGGAGATCAGCCTCTATCCCCGGCGCTGCACCAATAGCGTTCGATCAACTAACAGATTCAAACTAGCAATTCTTTTACCCTAGCCTCCTTTCAGATATAAAAGAGTAACTAAGGCAAAGCTAGCAAGGGAGATAGATAGAATAATGTAAGACAATATTGGGAGAGTAGGGATCGACATTGCAGAGGCGATCAAGGCAGGAGAAAAGCTATCTCATCCTATGGTGAAAGGTAAGGATTGCTTAGAATTGGTCGAGGTCTCTGCAAGGCTGACATATCATAGCATGGTGGGGCGATGAATGTGGGCTGCTTTATTTTCTAGCCTAGTAACTCTATTAAGGCGGCCCTTTACTCGGTCTTGTTCCATCTCTACGACTTAGCTCTACGAGCCGTTATAAGTTCGACGCCATCCCTAGATCTTACGAGTGTGCAATATCAATCACAGCGTCCTTGCTGTCCAGGCTAACGGCTCTCCCTTTTGAAGAAAATAAGCCAAGGAGAAAACATAATGAATGTACGTCGCATTTTCATCCACGCCTATCTAGAAGCTCCAAAGACAGTAATGGTCAGACGCCGTTGTGGAGGGCTGCGTAAAATGGGGATGAAGCGCTGGTATGGCTACTGCTCGAGAAGGGCGATGAGTCGGACTCCAAAGACCTGGAACATGGTAAGACGCCGCTAGCTTGGGCTGCAGAGGGTGACAAGGCAGCAGTGAAACTATTGCTCGAGAAGGGTGCTGAGTTAGAGTCCATGGACGAGGCTAGCCTAACGCCGCGGCGAACAGGCATAAGTCGGTGGCGAAGCTATTGCTTGAGACGGGCGCTGAGCTAGAGTTCAGGGACCGGGGATGCGGTATGACGCCGCTCTTATGGGCTGCTCGGGGCGGCCATAAGGCGGTGGCGAAGCTGCTACTCGAAAGAAGCGCTGAGTTGGAGTCCAGGAGCCAACAGGATGGCCTGGCGCCCTCTCATGGGCCGCGGTAGAGGGACACGAAGCAGCGGTAAAGCTATTGCTCAAAAATGGCGCTGAGCTGAGCTCTAGGGACCAGGAATGGGGCCGGACCGCGTTCTCATGGGCTACGTCGAGCGGGAGCAAGGCAGTGGTGAAGCTGCTACTCGAAAAGGGCGCTCAACTTGGGGCCAAGGACACATCTGGTATGACGCCATTGTCATGGGCCGCATGCGATGGGAGCTGCTACTCGAGGAGGATGCTGAAATAGAGTCCGAGGACCGATACGGCAACACACCGTTATCATGGGCTGCAAAGCACGGAAACGAGGCAGTGGTAAAGCTTCTACGCGAGAAGGGTGCTGAATTGGAGCCCAGGGCTGATAATGGTGGAACGTCGCTGTCGCTCGCTGCACGGCACGGGCACAAGGCGGTGGCAAAGCTGCTGCTCGAGAAGGGCGGGGTCCAAGGATGATCAGGGTTGGACGCCACTATTGCTGGCTGCATTGCCGGACACGGGCGTGTAGTGAAGCCACTACTCAAAAAGGGTGCTGAACTGGACTCCGAGGACGACGGTGGTCGGTTGCCGCTGTTGTGGGCCGCTGAGAAGGGACACGAGGAGGTGGCAAAACTTCTGCTCGAGAATGGCGCTAGGATATCTCTGTAGTTTTTTGAACCTAATCGGACTCTGACCTCAGCTCCACAACGTCAGGAGGTTTACTCCTTTCATCCGAGCGTTGTCGTGATGTGAAAGGTCACATAACAGCTCTCGGAGGGCCTGCCCCATCCGCCAATACCCCTCCACCACACAATATCTTCCAAAAAGTCTCAAAAGTCCCCGATCACCCCCTTCAAGCGGGAGTACAGGCTTCTTCCAACCCGTGCCCATCCGTAACCACTTCACCGACGACTGCACCCTCCACCGCCTCTTCACCCTTTACAACCCACCAGCTCCCCCGCCCACTACCGATAGCAACTGACCTTCAAACCTTCACTCTCACTACCGACACCAAGCGCCACCCACCCGCCCTCTCAACTCATAGCACTTCCGGTGTCCTACGCGCAACGCTGCATATGTCGCGTGAACGGCAGGCGCCGCAAGAAATGGGAATCGGGAGGGGATGCCGGCGATTGCGTAGAAAGATCTCGAAGGAGACGAGCCGTATCTAGCGCACGTGCACTAGTTTTCGAAGTACCATCTTTGGAGCGGGTCGAAAGCCACTGTGACATGTCCATCCGCAATGAGCGATGATGCGGCGCGGGTGTGGTGGCCCACGTCCTTGACGGTTTAGAGAGCGCGGTGCAAGGGGGTATTTAGGGAGAAGTTGGCGAGTAGTGACGTAGAGAGGTGCCGAACAAGTAGGCAGTAGATGACTGAGAGGAATGGGGGGAGTGGTGTCCAGGTACGGAGACCGTGGCTACGTATCTCGAGGAAGGGGCTGATGGAGCAGTGGATGATGTCGGGATACATTCCGGGTTCAAGCGGTTTTCCAGCGCGACGGACTCGAACATGCCGATTTTGCTTGCTCGGACGGAGAACTGCATTTCTGCCTTCTTCGTGCCCGTAAGACGCAGGGACGGGCAGGGTGAGGTACTATGTAGTAGTACTACTATGTAGTAGTGATGAATGGATATCCTGCTAGTAGTGGCCCCTTCATCCCTGAGGCTCTCAAAGCCGCGTTGCTTGCCGTTCCAGGACCACGACAAATATTATGAAGGAATCCAGACAGAGCGTTAGCCATCTTTTATACCTGCTTGCGATAGAAGAAAAGAAAAGAAAAGAGTATTATAAATAGGACAGTCTATAGAAATTATGAGCCCACATCCTCTACAAGATAGATTTGATAAAGTCATGGAATTAATTGCCTGTGCTCACCCACGCTCACCTGAAAGCCAGGGCGCATTGTTATACGTAACCTTGGCGCTCTTGATGTTTTCGGTTTTTGGCGGGGACGGAGTGACTGACCAGTGTGAAGCCGGGCGACTTTCTGTTGCGCTGCAACACAAATTAAGCCCAACAACCACCACCACCAACACCACCACCACCACCCCAAACGAAGCGTGGGCTATAAGGCTCCATTTTACCATACGGACTCTCTACATAAGCCCAGATCGCCAGAGCGCTGCCTCCCAAGCTAGTTTCTGATTCGTGTGTTGCATGAGCACGCTCTCTCGCTTCATTTGTTAGGTCTGGGTTCTGACTCTTCGTCTGTTGCGTACCTTGGGGGTTGCACCGATTCTTTACTTACTTCATCCTCACTCCTGCCTGCAGTTCGCAATTCGCAGTTCACAGTTCGGCAGAGCTGGTGTTCGCTGGCGCTAAGTGATGGAGGGAGCCTTTACCCATCTGGGTAACCACCTGATTTCCGATTCCGCGTCTACAATCAACGCTGGGGACGACCTTTCGACAATCGATCCAGATGAGAGCCTGCTCGATGGGGAGTACGGACGTGGCAATCTCACTGGTGGACCACAGAGACGTAGACACGATGACGATGACGACGGCACGGAGATCTTTGATGACGACACCGAGAGTATGGCTAGTCTTCCCGTTGACGGTATCAAGGCAAGACCGGGTATAAAATCAGAAGAGGAGAAGGAACTACCAGCACATGCTTGCGCGTAAGTCCGCATTCTCCTCCTCACCATATTTTTGGGCATTGCGGGGCTCATCTTCTCAATGTATGGCTGTAATCCACCTAGAACTAACCCCCTATCTACTCCATAGGTACTGTGGAATTCATTCCCCCAGTAGCGTCGTCAAGTGTCTGCCCTGCGGTAAGTGGTTCTGTAGCGCCCGCGGCAACACTTCCTCTTCTCACATCATCAACCACTTGGTGAGAGCAAGGCACAAAGAGGTTCAACTGCACCCAGGCTCCTCCCTAGGCGACACGGTTCTAGAGTGCTATAACTGTGGGACAAAGAATGTTTTTCTACTCGGCTTTATACCAGCAAAGTCTGATACTGTTGTTGTGCTCTTATGCCGGCAACCTTGTGCTGCAATGCCGTCATCGAAGGATATGAACTGGGACACGTCACGCTGGCAACCGCTTATCGAGGATAGATCCTTTCTCCCATGGCTCGTCGCTGCACCCACAGATGCCGAGCAACTGAGGGCAAGGCATTTGAGTCCGCAGATGATTGCTAAATTGGAGGAAATGTGGAAGGACAATGCAAGCGCAACAGTTGCGGACCTCGAGAAAGGCGCTGGAGTCGACGACGAACCTGCCCCAGTTTTACTCCGCTATGACGATGCGTACCAATACCAGAACGTCTTTGGCCCTTTAGTAAAGATCGAGGCTGATTACGACCGTAAGCTTAAGGAGTCTCAATCTCAGGACGGGTTGATCGTGCGCTGGGATTTCGGTCTAAACAACAAGCACCTCGCTAGCTTCGTCCTCCCCCAGCTTGAACTTGGAGACGTGAAGCTTGCGGTGGGCGATGAAATGCGGTTGCGCTATGTTGGTGAGCTACGGCCACATTGGGAAGGAGTTGGCTATGTTATCAAGATTCCAAACAACCAATCAGACGAAGTCACAATAGAATTGCGAAGGAGTGGGAACGACAAGTCGATTCCGACTGAGTGTACGCACAACTTTTGCGCCGACTATGTGTGGAAGGCTACGTCGTTTGACCGTATGCAGTATGCGATGAAGACATTCGCCGTGGATGAGATGAGCGTTTCTGGTTATATCTTCCATCGCCTTTTGGGCCACGAGGTCGCTGCTGCTCCGATGAAGACACAGATGCCAAGGAAATATAGCGTACCAGGGTTGCCGGAGCTGAACGGAAGTCAAATAAACGCCGTCAAAAGTGTACTTCAGAAACCACTTAGTTTGATTCAGGGCCCTCCAGGGACAGGGAAAACTGTCACGTCAGCCACGATAATCTACCACCTCGCAAAGATTAATGGGGGCCAAGTTTTAGTTTGTGCTCCCTCCAACGTTGCTGTTGATCAGCTTTGCGAACGCATTCACCGAACGGGGTTGAAGACTGTCAGGCTAACAGCCAAATCTCGCGAAGATGTGGAGTCACCCGTTGGATTTCTTTCATTACACGAGCAAGTTAGGATGAATGACAGCAACGTCGAGCTAGCCAAACTAAGCCAGCTGAAGGATGAACTTGGGGAACTTTCTAGCCAGGACGAGAAGAAGTTCAAGCAATTGACACGCAACGCTGAGAGAGAGATTTTGAACAATGCCGACGTCATATGTTGCACTTGCGTCGGCGCTGGCGATCCGCGACTATCAAAATTCAAATTCCGGACTGTTCTCATAGACGAGTCTACACAATCAGCCGAGCCTGAATGCATGATTCCCCTAGTTCTGGGCTGCAAACAGGTCGTTCTAGTTGGAGATCATCAACAATTGGGTCCAGTCATCATGAACAAAAAGGCGGCTAAGGCGGGCCTAAATCAATCCCTCTTTGAGCGCCTTGTTATACTTGGCTGCGCTCCGATCCGTCTTAACGTACAATATCGGATGCACCCATGTCTCTCTGAATTCCCATCGAATATGTTTTACGAAGGTTCTTTGCAAAATGGAGTCACGATGCAGCAACGTCTTCGACGAGATGTAGATTTCCCTTGGCCGGTTACCGATTCTCCAATGACGTTCTGGTCAAATCTTGGAAATGAAGAGATCTCAGCGTCAGGCACCTCATATCTGAATCGCACAGAAGCCTCCAACGTCGAGAAAATAATTACCCGATTCTTCAAGGCAGGTGTACAGCCCCAGGATATCGGAATTATCACACCGTACGAGGGCCAACGAAGCTACGTCGTAAGCTCGATGCAGGCAAATGGCAGTTTCAAGAAGGAGAACTACAAAGAGATTGAGGTGGCGTCGGTAGATGCTTTTCAAGGGCGAGAAAAGGACTTCATTGTGCTCTCCTGTGTGCGCTCCAACGACCATCAGGGTATCGGGTTTTTGAGCGACCCTCGGCGTCTCAACGTTGCCCTCACTCGTGCAAAATACGGCCTAGTCATCGTTGGCAACCCAAAGGTTCTTTCGAAGCACCCGTTGTGGCACTATCTCCTTCTCCATTTCAAGGAGCGTAATTGCTTGGTCGAAGGTGCTCTCTCGAACCTCCAGGTTTCTCTCCTACAGTTCAGCCGGCCGAAACAAACATATCGTGGACCACAGAGATACCAAATGGGCTATCAAACAGCATCAAACATACCAGGTACTGCTGGCACAGGCTTTTCTACAAATGGCAGAAACGGCGCTTTAGGGAAGAGCCGCCCTCAGGAGTATACTGATTCAGGCTCTGTGGTCGGCTACATTCCCGACGATGTGTCTTCCGTGCATTCCTCGGCTCTTGGAGGTGTGGGGGTACCATCTGCATTCCCACCAATGTTTTCCGGTTTCACATCGGACTCTTGGCCTACTTTGTCTAGTGGTAGAGGTGGCGCTGGTTCGAAGGCCAAAAACCCAGTGGGCGGAGCTGAAAGTGTTGCTGGGGATTCAGTCGCCGCTAGTGAGCTCACGGACGCCAACGGCGGGAGCGCTCTTGATGGGAAAGGAGTGGCACGAGGGGGTGTAGGTCTAGGTGGCGGTGTCAGCTTACACGATGTAGGAAAGCAGACGAGCCTAAGCCAGTCCGATAGGCTGAAGCGCTACGTCGAATCCGGAGGACGCACTGGGGATTACAAGACTGGTATAGGTGCCGGAACAGACTCTGGAAGCGTCTTTGGAGGAAGCTCAGCCAGTGTAATCGGTGGGCGGATGGCGAGAGGCGGAGGGCCAAGCACATTGTTCGATGATGATGACGTTCGGAGTGTTTCAACGGCTTTTGCGAGTCAGGTCGGCCTAGGAAACTATGACTGAGCCTCTTTAAACCCGGCTCTAATTGGTCCAGTACTGTACGAGCGAAGTCTCGGGCACATGGCGACGGCCGCACCTTCTTCGACTGCACGTCAAGAGTGCCCGGCCTTTTACACCCAGCCGCACAGCTCTTATCAAAAGCCGATAGCCCTAGGGAGATTTGGCGCACGAAACAATTTTGATCGCATTGGGGGAAGACTCGTTGATGTCATGCGGGGACATGAAAAGATTGTACGTAGCTTGTTGCAGTTTCGGTCGCTGGGGGGGGGGGGGGGGGGGCGGCACGGGGTGGGGGTCCGGGTTGCCTTTGTGAAAGGGCTGGTGCAGAAGGGGGGGGGGGCGGGCGGGGCAGGAATGTACCTCTGGGTGGT